>VMDO01003684.1:68748-138729 GCA_007922755.1 Pedetes capensis | reverse complement strand
ATATATATACATATATATATACATATATATATACATACATATATATATGTATATATATATATTTGATGTTATTAGGTGCCGTCGAGTCTGTATCCGACTCCTAGTGACCCTCATAGGGTTTTCAATGGCTGATTGTTTCGGGATTGCCTTGGGAGTAGATTGCCACATCCTTCTCCCATTTTTGTGGTGCTGGGAATTGAACTCAGGACCTCAGAGACTGCAGTGCAGCACTCTACCAACTGAGCTAAATCCCAATCCCAGCCATATATATATATATATATATATATATATATATATATCAGCCATTGAAAACTATGAATAGCAGAGAAGCACTAATAATATCGTTTCACCTGTTGTATATAGGGTCGCTATGAGTCAGACACCTACTAGGTGGCACCTAACAACAACAAAACCCTATTCTAACCTATTCAAAGTGAATGTCTGTAAAGGAGACCACAAAATCTGCCTTTTTAATAAGAGCCCCACTTGAAATCGGCACTATATTCCATTCATCCAAATGAAATGGAAAGAGATGAAAGGTTAAAAATAAAACCTGGATTACTGAAAAAACTAGGGGTAGGTTACCTAGCAGAACTGTAGAGGGAATGGAAATTTCTTTAATCAATGGACTAAATTATGAAGCACACTGACATTTTAAAATACAAAAATATTAATTCGTAATAAAAATATTTAAACAAAAAAATTTAGAAAGTGCCAAAGCAAATGAATATGTACTAGCACTGACAAATGATTATGAAAAGCCAATTTAAATTGGTAAGAAAGAGAGAATTGCATAAGAAAAATGACAGGAACAAAGTATTATAAACTCTTTCCCTCAATAATCAGACATAGGCAATTCATTAGCACTTGGGTTTCCTATAGTAATGACAATTCGTAGATTGATAGTCTGATCTGCTAATAGTTCTGCAGTGAAACTGGTGCTGAGTCATATTGCCATTATGGTTTTTCTGGAGGTCAGACCAGCAGATGCAGCCAGGGCCATAAAGAAACACATGCTCATTGCTATTGGGATTCCTTCTCAGATGCCCACCCCAAGGACACAGGTCCCCAGAGGGAAATAAGCTGAGGGCAAAGAGATCCGTGAAGACCTTATTACAAAACAAAACAAAACTCTGAAAACGTAGTTCTCACAGCCAAAATGTAGAAATAACCCAAGTGCTGAATGGTAGGGGAATTACTTAATAATTTATGGTATAATTTGTGAAATAGTTTCATTCACATTCTAATAAAGTATTACACAGTTATTGAAATCAATAAAGGCTCTGCAGAAGTAAGAAAATAATATGCAGTTTTAGATGAGCAAAGCAGTCCATGAAATATTATCTACACCATGATGTGAGCATAAGAAATAGGTAAGCATGTGGGGGCAAGATGGTAAAGAGGAAGGGCATGGTTAATTACAGTGATTTGAAGATATCTTAACTGATGCATTTTCTATTCAATAAGAAAAGAACTCAAGAAATATGAAGCAAGCTCAGGGGAGAAAGCCTTTTTAATAAATTGAGAGCAGTCCTCTCTTGTAGAAACGGTGCTCTTGAGGAATAAGAGAGAGGGCAACCTCAAAGTAAACAGCCCAACTTTAATAGTTTGGGAAATAATTATAATAATACCAACAATACCAAAGGATAGTAATAATGCAAATGGGCTAGATTATTCATGTAATACTGCTGACAATGTAAAAAGACAGATCACTACAGAAAAAAGTGCGGAGTTAAATCATTATTGGGATGCAAAGGTATACAATAAAATATTCCCACAAAAAGACATGCAAGTAGAAGAGAGGCCACTAGTGGGGGGAGGGGGAGGGGAGGGGCACAAGAGGGTAAGAGGGAACTTATCTGTGCAATGTACAATGAAACACATATATGGGAATGTCACAATGAAATGCATGTCAGAATGAAACACATTAAGTTGTGCATTAAAAATTTCCAATAATAATAATAAAAGAGAAATGGTGCTCTTTTTTTTTTTTTTTTTTTTTTTTGGTGGTACTGGGGGTTGAACCCGGGGCCTTGCACTTGCATGCTCTGCAAGTGCTGGACTACTGAGCTGCGTCCCCAGCCCATTTTTTTACTTTTTGAGACAGGGTCTTGCTAAGTTATGTAGACTGCCTCTGTTCTCAAACTTGCGATTCCCCTGCCCCCACCTCCCAAGCTGCTGGGATTACAGGCTTTTGCCACTGCGCCCAGCGCCTATGGTGCTCTTTTGAATGAAAAGAATAAGCTAATGCTGTAAAACAAAGGACTTTATACCCCAGTGACAGGGCTGGTGTGATGGGGGTGGGCAGAGGTGGAAAGGTGCATGAAACAGGAATTAAAGCATATGGGTGGTGCTCACTGCCCTCAGAGAGGGACACTTGGCTTGGGCCATCTCTCACAAGACACACAGACACCAGGGGAAGCTGATCGTTTTGAAGCCCCTTCTGGCCAAGGAGCCTTTCTGAAGTCCTGAAGTCCCCCTTGCGTGGATTTGGGTGTGTTTTCATCTGAAGCCAGCCTGGCCATTTTTCTCTTAGGGGAACAAGGCAGACGCCATGACACTTGACGGTGGTTTGATATTCGAGGCAGGGCTGTCCCCCCACAATCTTCGACCTGTGGCAGCAGAAGTCTATGGGACGAAAGCACGTGAGTTTTCCCGGGGACTTGAAGCCAGGTGGCTGTGGCCCAGCCCTGTGGATTCAGAGTGGATGAGCATGGGGTGGGGTCCTGGATGAGCATGGGGTGGGGTCCTGGATGAGGAGGGGGGGTGGGGTCCTGGATAGGCTTGGGGTGGGGTCCTGGATGAGGATGGGGGGGCCTGGATGAGGATGGCAGGAAGGGTCCTAGATGAGCATGGAGGCGTGGCCTCCTGCTCACCATCATGCTTCACAGACTACTAACGCTGGACTCTTTGGGCCAATGGAGGCAGACCCTCCTGATGGTGACCTAAGAGGAGAGGCCACATGTCGCCCCTCCTACAGGGGCTTGGTCAGAGTGGGTTGCTTCTCTCCCTTGGGACCTGGCTAAGACCCTTCTGTTCTCTCTGCCCCTTTGCAGAGCCTCGGACCCACTACTATGCTGTGGCCGTGGCAAAGCAGAGCAGCCGCTTTCAGCTGAACCAGTTACGAGGCTTGCGATCATGCCACACGGGCCTTGGCCGGACAGCCGGATGGGTTGCCCCTATGGGGACACTCCGTCCATTACTGAACTGGACGGGCCCACCGGAGCCCCTTGAGGCAGGTGAGATGGCTAGGGGCTTGTCTGTGGTCTCAGACAAGGGTCTGTACTCCAGTTGCATGCACAGGCCACTTTGGGGTCACACAGGCGACCGTGTGGGAGGAGGCTGGGTATGGGTGAGGCTCCCCTTTTAGCAGAATGCAGCAGCAGGGCCCAGCACACCAGCAGCCCTTGGGAGATGGCAGCCAGATGGCAGCCAGAGGCTGTCCTGTCCTGCAGGGTGTAGGAGGGAGCTTTCTGTCTATGGGGCACTGCCAGGAGGTGGGGCTGCTGTGGCCAGGGCTGGCTCACACTCTGGGGTCCACTTCTCTGTGGTCAACAGCTGTGGACAAGTTCTTCTCTGGCAGCTGTGTCCCTGGAGCCGACGGAAGACGCTTTCCCAACCTGTGCCGTCTGTGTGCAGGGACAGGGGTGAATAAATGTGCCTTCTCTTCCCTGGAGCCCTACTTTGGCTACTCTGGTGCCTTCAGGTGAGTGCGCCATCTTTTTCCCAGTGGCCCATGGCATCAGGCCAGGAAGGCCTTCCTCCGCCCCATGGGAGGCTTAGCCTGCTGGAGGGACCAGGCAGGAGATATGGTTTTCCGGCTGCTCTACACATCACAGACCTGAGTCCACAGAGGGTGCTGGCCTGGTCTAGGGCCTGTTCTTCTCCAGCCCCTAGAATCCCATAGGCTTCTGACTTCTCTGCCAGCCTGATGGGCAGTCACTGCAGCTAGGGCCCCTTCTGTCTGCCCAGAGCACCCCAAGTCTGACTTCGCTCCATTGTTATCCTGGGTTCTTCTGCTAACCTCTGCCTCCTCCCCTGATCACCAAGGGCTAGAGGGTTCTTGTTTGAGGCGTCCAGTCCCATGTTCCCAGTTGGGCAGGATGGCGACAGCATCCGGATGGATGTCATTTTGCCCAGTCTGGGCCTCTTCCCCCAGCAGAGGAGCGTGATCTCCTCCAGACCTACCCCTCTGCCCTCTCTGCCTCTGCCAGGACCGAGCTGCCTCTGTCCCAGCCTGCTGCTGGTGTTCAGGCTCTATTGCAGAAAAACGGCCTCCCTGCCTCCCACTGACCAGGACACTTTTGCATACTCAGTCCTAAGAGAAAGATCCACATGGCCAGGGAGGCCACGCCTTTACCCTCTGGTGTAGAGGCTGCAAAACCTTCTTTTATTTGAGAGAAAAAAAGATATGCCCTCGAAGCCCTTAGAGCAGAAGGTGGTGGCCTGTGGGCAGCACCCAATCCCTTCTTCCAAAGTGATGTAGAGGGGGCCCAGAGCCCTGCCCTCCAGCGAGGACCTTACCCTCTGGTGCTTTCTTATTGCACAGGTGTCTGAGAGAGGGGGCTGGAGACGTGGCTTTTATCAAGGAGAGCACTGTGTTTGGTAAGAACTGGGAGGAGCCATGGGTGCTGCCCCCTGTATGTTATTTAATCGTAATTCTGACTGCTCAGCTAATTAGATTCCTCAGTTTCCAGCAGATTATTATCAAGTTCCCCACGGAGGCAGTTTTTATTTCATGTTCCGTCAAATTTTGAATGATCAGTGTTCTTCAGTCTCCCCTGCTGACCCACATTTCCTTTCCCCCACGCCAAGGTGCCCTCTGGGATGTGTGTGTCCTGGCAGAAGGGATGGTGCTGGTTTGTGTCTGTGGGTTCCAAGCTCACTCGGGTTTTACTGAGTGTAGAAACCAGGCTGCTCCTAAGGTTTTTGACGCAACATGCAGTGTTGGGGACTTATCCGTGTTTCTGTAATTATGTATAGTTCAGAGGTTCTAACAGTGGAAGAATGTTCTGGGGAGCACATCCACCAGATTGTACTTCCCTGTCCCCCTGGCGATGGACAGCCAGGGGGGTGCAGCCTTCTTCCCTGCTCCATGTTTGTCCTCTTATTGCCCGGCCAGAGAACATCCCACAATGAGACATAATTGCTAGGTATGTACAGGTTGAACGCGTTGTACCCAAGACCACAAAAGAGAGGCCACAGTCTCCAGGACCACCAGAGACAGGCCACCACAGTCCTCAGGATGACCTGGACAAGGCACCATTGTCCCCAGGTGCCCTCGGAATTTATATTCTCACCAACACTCTGCAAAATGTTCTCACTTCCCTACAATTTTAATTAATGTCTTTTTTGTCCAGATGATGGCTGTAAAGCAATCTCGTTGGTTTAAAATGCATTTCTCTGACATCTGGTTTGTAGTCCTGATATATTTGCTAGTAACTTCGGCTTCCCTTTCTTGTTTACAAGCTTTGACTTTTGTTACTGAGTTTCATGTCTTTTTTTTGTCATCATTTAAATTCAGGTATAGAACTCTTTCAATTTGTATATCAAACTGTTGTTGGCTTTGTTGTTGTTAGATGCTGTCAAGTCAGATCCAACTCATAGTGACCTTAAGTACAGCAGAACAAAACACTTCCTGACATAGTACCATGCACATGATCTTCTTGTGTTGGAGCCCATTCTTGCAACCACTATGTTTCTTCTCATTTTGAGCCGTGCCACATCAGCAAAAGGAGGTCCCAGGGGCTTTACTCCATTCTTGTCATTAAAGTTGACTCTACTTTGAGGAGGCAACTCTTCCTCAGTCATTTCTTGAATGACTTCCAGCCTGGGGGGCTCATTTTCTGGCACTATATTTGACTATGCTTCTTTCCTATTCATAGGGTTTTCAATGGCTCATTGTTTTGGGAGTGGGCTGCCAGGTCCTTCTCCCTAGTCTGTCTTAGTCTGGAAGCTTAGCTGAAACCTGGCCACCATGGGTTGCCCTGCTGGTATCTGAGATACCACTGGCATAGCTTTCAGCATCACAGCAACACACAAACCCTCACAGCACGCCAATCTGACAGACATGTGGGGGGTGGTTGGCTTTAGACATTAGGAAGATCTTTGATCAGTCAGATGTCTGTCAGTAGCATTCTTCATTGAACAGAAGTGTGTGACATAGATAAACACCAATCCATCAGTTTTGCCTTGCTGATTGGTGGTTTGAGGGTACTTATTTATTTATTTATTTTTGCAGTACTAGAGGATTGAGGGCACTTGAGCTGGGCCCCAGCTCCCCTTTTTCATCCTGAGACAGGATCTTGCTAAGTTACACAGGTTGCATCTCTCCTCAAATTTGTGATCCTCCTGCCTCTGCTCCCAAGTTGCTGGGATTACAGGCGTGTGTTACTGAGCCTAGCTGTTTTGGGGTCTTTTAAAGATGCCCATCTTCATCCTAAAAATCATGAAGATTTTCCATAAGATTAAAGATTCCCCTATCCTATGCATACACATTTGTCTACATGTACATTGTTGTTAGGTGCTGTCAAGTCAGGTCCTATTCATAGTGACCCTCATAGGACCCTCGGTGGCTGATTGTTTTGGGATTGCTTCAGGAGTGGATTGCCACATCCTTCTCCCATTTTTGTGGTGACAGGTATTGAACCTCAGTGGTCAGAGGGTGTGGAATAGCACTCTACCAACTGAGCTAAACCCCAGCCCCATATGTACATTACCTAAAAAAAAAAAAATTAGATATGAATTTGGCATATCAAATCAGATATGAATCAGGTAGCATTTCCCCTGTTTTATAATGAGGAAATCTTCGCTACACTAACAAGTATAAAAAAAAAAATCTAATCTTTACCCTGTGGCTGTTGTTGTTAGATGTCATCAAGTTGGGTCCAACTCATAGTGACTCTATGCACAACAGAACGAAATACTCCCTGACACTGTGCCATGCCTGGCTCTATGTCAGTGCTTCTCTGCCATACCTAGGGTTTGCAATGGCTGTTTGGGGAGTGAGTGGGCTGCCAGGTCCTTCTCCCATTTTTGCAGTGCTGGGGATTGAACCCAGGGGCTCAGAGAGTGCAGAGCAGCACTCTACCAACTAAACCCCAGCCCCTTTCCCTGTGGCTAGGTGGAGCTAATTCTATATTAAATTTGTGTATATCAATGAGAATCAATTTCTGAGCGATTTTCTCTCATTGGTATATCTATGTTTTTCTGTTCTTAGTACATTGGCTTGCAGAAGGTCTTATGGTAGAGAGAGGGAGCTCATCACCACCACTTTGCTGTTTATTTTCAACATTTCTTCATTACAATTTTAGAATTATTTTGTTGAGTTTTTATTGGAATTTCATAGAGTGTAAATTGCTCCATGACAAACTGACTTACTAGTCAGGAGATGTGGCCCCACCCATAATCCCCACGACTTGTGTGGATCACAAGCTTAAGGCCAGGGGCAGCCTGTGCGATTTAGTGAGACCCTGTCTCAAAATAAAAAATAAAAAAAAGAGGGGGCTGGGTGCAGCTCAGTGGCGGAGCACTTGCCTAGCATGCACAAGGTCCTATGTTCAGCCTCTAAGAACTGCAGAAAAAATGCTGATACTAAATCTCTCCATTTGATGACACCCCTTTTTACATCCTTTGATAGAGCCTGGATTCTCCTTCTGAGTCTCACGTAGCTTTTAAGTCCAATTACTAGCTATTTAATGGTTTTAGTTGCTGTTTATAGCTGACTCTATATTATTTTCTGTTTATTACTAATAAAACTTGCATTTTGTAGATTGATCTGGTAACTTGTTACCCTTTTGAACTCTCCTATCAGTTTTATTAGTTTTCTGTCGATTTGGTTGGCTTTTCTAGGGAGATGATTATTATCATTAAACACTAAGTTTGTGTTTTTCATTCCAGGGTATACAACTCATATTTCTTTTCTAAATTATATGGTCTAAATATCTATTATTATATTGGCAGTCTGACAGAGGACATCTTTATCTTGTCTAAATTTTCTTCTTTTAGTATGATTTTGCTATAGATATTTTGATAACTGGCACTTATCAAGTTCAGGAACTTTACTAAGTCCTCTAAATTACTAGTTTTCTGAGATAAAAACAAATCGCAAATAGATGTTGAACAGAGACATGCCTTTTGTGCACCAGTTAAGATTAGTTGAGATTAGGATGAGCTCAGGGTTTTCCTCCTTTAGTTACCTTGGCTTTCTTGATGACCAACCATTCTTTTGTTAACAGAACAAATTGATAAACATTTATCCTGACCTATTAGTGTTTTAAAATGCCATTGGATTTGGGTAGCTAATGTTCTATTTAGGCTGGGGTTTAGCTCAGTTGGTAGAGTGCTGCTCTGTGCTCTCTGAGGCCCTAGGTTCAATCCCTTAGTACCACAAAAATGGGAGAAAGATGTGACAATCCATTCCCAAAGCAATCCCAAAATGATCAGCCATTGAAACTCTGTGAATAGCAGAGAAGCACTGACAATAATGCCAGGCAATAATGTCTGTTGTACATAGGGTCACTATGAGTCAGACTTCAACAACAACAACAACGTGTTATTTGGGATTTTTGATTATGGTCAGAAATAAAATAAAGACATAATTTTCCTCCTGTACTTCTTTCTCTGACACCAAAGATGCACTAATCTCATGAAATGACTTGGGCAGGTTCCTGTCACTTTGTATATTCTGAAGCAATTTATATATGATATAGATTAATAGTTCCAAATTCTGGTTGAACTCATTCATAAAAACATTCCTTTCCCTCCTGTTGATATGCCCAGTGTAGAAGGTGACTCTGCCTTCAAAATTGGCATTGTGACTCTTTCCAGAGATGTGGGTGAGGCAGCTCCACTGGGCTTGTCTCTTTCCAGGCAGAGCTGTGGGGCACTCAGATGGCGTCTGCTCCGCCTCCTTGGCCTGCCAGGCAGCAATCAGTATGATACAGTCAGAGGGTCCCACCTGGATGGGCCCTGAGCCTCAGTTCTGACTTAGTTTTATCACTATGTAGGTTTTTCCCTCCAGCTCAGAATCCCGTGGGGATGAGGGGAGCCACAGATCGTGGTGACTGCCAGGAGTTGGCTCACGAAGGCCCCTTTCTACCTCTCCCTTCCTCCCCAGAGGACCTGCCAGACAAGGCTGCAAGGGACAAATACAAGTTGCTGTGCCCAGACAACACCTGGAAGCCAGTGGACGAGTACAAGGATTGCCACCTGGCGCGGGTCCCTTCTCATGCGGTTGTGGCCCGAAGCGTGGATGGCAGGGAGGACTTGATCTGGGAGCTTCTCCGCCAATCACAGGTAGCCCCACCTGCTTGGGTTTGGGGTTGGGCAGGAAGTCTGCTTCCTTAACTTCTATGGCCTCCAAACAGGAGATGACTAACTCAGGTGCTGCTCACCTAGACGATGGTGGCCAGCAGGAGTCATGAAACCTGAGCTAGGTTACCACCCGGCAGGGTCTCATGGGCTGGGGTAGAAGCAGAGGAAGACAGTGCAATATTCTCAGGCCCCTAGAGTGCTTGGCCCAGCCACTTTGCTGAGCTTGCATCTCTGCGATGGTGATAGTCTCTCTGTGGGAGGGTGTTAACTAAGGGTCTTGCTCTCAGAATTATCTCCAGACACATTTATTTTAGGGCACTAGGGGTTGAACCCAGGGCCTCATACATGCTTTGCAAGCGCTCTACCTCTGAGCTGCACCCTCAGCCCACTTTTTACTTTTTATTTTGAGACATGGTCTCACTAAGTTATTCAGGCTGCCTTTGGCCTCGAACCTATGATCCTCCTGCCTCAGCCTCCCTAGTCCTGGGATTACAGGTGTAAGCCACTGAGCCTGGCATCAGATGCTTGTCTTCAATGTCAGTTTTTTTGTTTCCTCTCTACTTTTGGCTGACCCCATAATTCTCTTATTCCTTAATTAGGAAAAGTTTGGAAAAGACAATTCATTGGGATTCCAGCTCTTTGGCTCCCCTGATAAACAGAAGGATCTGCTGTTCAAAGACTCTGCCATCGGGTTTGTGAAGATCCCCCCCAAAATAGATGCTGGACTCTACCTGGGCTTCGGCTACTTCACTGCCAACAAGAACCTTCGGGAAAGTGAGTGAGGCCTATGTGCAGCTCAGGGTCATCTGGGGTGGGTGTGAGCTGCGGGTGAGCCTATGGATAGTGTGACCATGCTCTGTAGTGGTCGTTTCTCTGTCTCTGGATCACTGGCAGGTTTGACGCAGGTGCAGGTATCTTCTGTTGACCAAATCAGGGCCATCATGAGAGGTGTCTCTGCAAGAATGGCCCTGCCACTGGATTAATGTGCACATCAGGAGCCCCAGCCTTGATGGGAGAATCAGCTGGCCTCCTGCTAAGCGAGAAAGAGGAGGGTGAACCAAGAGGGCCAGGCCCTAGGGGATGATGCCAGACACCGGTGGAGCAGCTCCCTGTGCGGGGCCCTGAACTTGACTGGGTAGACCACAGTGGCTGCCTCAGAGTTGGCTCTTCCTTGGCTGGGGTCAGGAGGTGGCCCTGTAGCTCACAGTGGTGACTGCAGGCCTGGGATCAAGGCCTCCTAGCTCATCTCCTGGGGCGACCACTGGCCCATGTGCCATAGATCTTTTGTTCTGGGAGACAGGGTCGGGTTGCAGGAAGGACTGATGGGTAGATTAGAAGCCAGGACAGCTCTCCAAAGGAAAGGCAGTGAGAAACCTAGGGAGTTCCTCAGGGCTAGAAGCAGGCATTGGGGGCTTGCAAAGCTGGGGAAGAGGAGCCACACAGGTCTAATCTGTGGGAGGAGGACACTCGGGTACCAGGGAAGCTCTGAGAGGAAACTTGGAGGGCAGCTGTGCTCCTGGCCTTGGGGCTCTGAGCTCATCCGCTGCCATCCCTCTCTATAGAGGAGGAGGACGTGGCAGGCAGGCGTGCACGGGTAGTGTGGTGTGCCGTGGGCAGCGATGAGCGGCGCAAGTGTGACCGGTGGAGCAGCGTCAGCAACCGCAAGGTGACCTGCGCATCAGCCCCCACTGCGGACGACTGCATTACGCTCATCATGGTAGGTGGCCTGTGTCACATGCGGTGGGGACGGTGAGCTCTTTAGAGAACCCAGGCTATGGGCCTTTGCTTACACTGTGCTCAGGGTGCCATGAGCCAGGGATGCCCGGAGAGGGGGCTCTCGGCTGCACACCTTGCTAAGGGGCGCGGGCCTTATGCTGCAGGGCACGGTTTTAGGTTTTAAAAACAGTTTATTGTGCAGTGGCCACTCTTTCCATTTGAAGAACAACCCAGGATTATTGTAGGAAAGAATTTGGAAAATAGGGAGGGGGGCTGGGCCTGGTTGCCCACGCCTGTAATCCCAGCAGCTTGGGAGGTAGAGACAGGAGGATCCCAAGTTCAAGACCAGAGACAGTCTGTGTAATTTAGCGAGACCCTGTTTCAAAAGTGAGAAAAGGGGCTGGGGGTGTAGCTCAGTGGTACAACCCTTGCAAAGCATGCAAGTGTGAGGCTCTGGGTTCAACTCCCATTACTGCAAAAAAAAAAAAAAATAGGGAAAGGTAAGATGTTAAAACACACACACACACACACACACACACACACACACACACACACACACACCAGAAAACACTTGTGATCTAACGGGGAGATAGCTGTGATGAAAGTTTTGGAGCCAGGCATAGTGGTGCACGCCCTTAATCCCAGCACTGAGGAGGTTGAGGAGGTTGAGGCAGGAGGATTGTGGCAAGTTTAAGGCCAGCCTGATCTACATAATGAGTTCTAGGACAGCCTGGGCTACATGAGACCCTGTCACAAAAACAAGAGAGAGAGAGAGAGAGAGAGAGAGAGAGAGAGAGGGAGACAGGAGAAGTTTTGATAATTCCTCAATCCAGGATTTCCCTGTACATGTAGGGATCTGCACACAACAATGCTGGATTATATCATTTGTATAGTTTCTGAACCCTTTTCAGTATATCATGGGCATTTTCCCACATAAAAGCTTATTCTTGGGAAATGTTTTTGAAGCAGAATCTTTTCTATGGATGGACTCAGTTTAGTCAAGGTGCTGTTCCTTTTTATACCTTTACTTTGCAGTTACCAAAAACCTTGTGATGAGCTTTCTGGGGCAGACATCATCTATCTCTCCTGTTATTTTTTATTTTTTATTTTATTTTATTTTTTGTGGTACCGGGGGTTGAACCCAGGGCCTCGCACTTGCATGCTCTGCAAGTGCTGGACCACTGAGCTGTGCCCCCAGCCCTTTTTTTTTTTTTAACTTTTTGAGACAGGGTCTCGCTAAGTTATGCAGACTGCCTCTGGTCTCAAACTTGCAATCCTCCTGCCTCCGTCTCCTGAGCCACTGGGATTGCAGGTGTGCGCCACTGCGTCCAGCGCTCTCTCCTGTTATTTTTAATAGAGTTCTAAAGATTATTACTGGGCTAAAGTGAGAGTTTTACAATCTTGATGAATCCACATTTCTGTGTTGGACTGTGGCTTGTTCATTCTGATTATGAGCCCATTTTTTTTCTTGGTGATACTAGGGGTCTGAACCTAGGGCCTTGTGCATCCTTTGCAAGTGCTCTGCCATTGAACTGCACCCTCAGCCCCATTTCTGTTTTTTAAATTGAGACAGGCTCTCACTAAGTTATGTAGGTTGCCTTTGGCCTCAAACCTGGGATCCTCCTGCCTCTGCCTCCTGAGTCACTGGGATATAAGTGTGCACCGCCACACCCTGCTATGAGCCAATTTAACGGGCAACATTTCTGTAGCACTTTGAGTGTTGTGTTAATGAGCTGAGAGTAGCTGAGGCTGGCTGTTCCCCTCTGTCTCCCCCACAAGTGAGGCAGGCCAGGAGGGTGTTCCAAGAGTTCTCCAGTACACATAGGCTTCTTCTCCGAGGACAGAGGGTTAATGTAATGTGCACTTTGGTTTTTACAACTGAATTGACCGCAGAAAGGCAAGTGGGGCTGGTGGAGAATTGACACTGCATATAGTATTTCCTTTGGGTGTTCAGTTCAAATGATCTATTTCATTGGGACACATAGGCAGGACAGGAAAGAGGTCGCAGTGGAATGGGTGATCTGCTTTATCTCTGCAGAAAGGGGAAGCTGATGCCATGAGTTTGGATGGAGGCCTTATATATACTGCGGGCAAGTGTGGTTTGGTGCCTGTCCTGGCAGAAAACCAACGTAAGTGGGGTCAGCGTCCTCTTTGAATTCTTCTGCCTGAGCTATGGGGTGTGGGTGGGGTATTGGGGGGTAACCCCACTCACTGGATCCAGGAGGAGAAATGAACATGGATAGATGCATTCAAGTGAGAGAATCCAGGGGAAAGAATTTTAAAAAGGGGCCATATTCCTCCCCCAAACTGCTGAGAATTGACAAAGCCCAGACAGTTTTCCTTTCCTCAGCTAGAAAATGTTTTAGTAGCCAGGTGCCACGTCTGTGATCCTGGAGACTCAGGAGGCAGAGGCAGAAGGATCGCAAGTTCAAGGTCAGAGGCAGCCTGTATAACTTAATGAGACCCTGTCTCAAAATAAAAATTAAAAAATGGGCTGGGGGTGCAGCTCAGTGGTAGAGCACTTGCCAAAAAGCATGCATAAGGCCCTACGTTCAATTCCCTAGTACTGAAAAAACAAAACAAAACAACAAAACAAAACAAAACACCTTTTTTTTTTAAAGTAAAGTATGGTGTACACACAGAGAAGAACACATAAGTATACGACTCAATGACATTTCACAAGTGGCACTTCCATGCCCTAGTGCCAGAAGACGGTCAGTTATAGAAGCCCCCTTGTCCCTTATGCCACCAGCCCCCTTACTCCCAAAGGGTAGCAAATCTCTTGACAGCCAATGATACAGATCTGTTTGCCTGTTTTTACAAGTTATGTGAAAGGAATTGCACCGTGTATGTTTTTAAATGTCTAGTTTCTCTTTTCCAGCATTGTGTTTGTGGTATTCATCCAGATAAATGTGTTGTTGTTGTTGTTGTTATTGTTGTTGTTGTTGTTTTCAGATGCCATTGAGTTGGGTCTGATCCATAGCAATCCTATGTACAGTAGAACGAAATGCTCTCCAACACTGTACCATGCCTGACACTATGTCAGTGCTTGTCTGCTATTCATAAGGTTTTCAATGGCTGATTATTTCACGAGTGGGCTGCCAGGTCCGTCTCCCATTTTTGCAGTGCCGGGGATTGAACCCAGGGCCTTGGAGAGCACAGAGCAGCACTCTACCAACTGAGCCAAACACCAGCCCACAAGTGTATAGTTGTTGACTGTTTAATCTCATGGTTGTGTAGGATTCTGTTATGTGACTCTACCATAATTATCCATGCATGTCACTGTGGCTGAGCATTTGAGTAATTTCCAGTTGGTAGCCATTGTGAATAGTACTGCTGTGAATATCTGTGTCTGTCACTTGGTGCAAAGACATTCATTCCTGCTGCATGAAAATGCTGGTTGGTTTCTTGGGATTTGATTCTGCATTGTAGGGGTTGAGAACGTTTGTGACTCCTCAGTGCATCTGAGTATTTAATGATATTCACGTTCTTTGTTCTTTCAGAGTCCACAAAGAGCTCTGGCTCTGATTGTGTGAACAGACCACCAGAAGGTGAGCTGGGATCAATTACTTTTGGGGCCAAGGATAAGTTCTTGTTGCTGGAGGAAGAGATGGTGGGAACTTTGAAAAATTCACAGACGGTGCCAGGCGGGGTGGCACACGCCTCTCATCCCAGAACTCAGGAGACAGAGACAAGAGACAAGGACAGCAAGGCTACCCTGGGCTACATACAATGAGACCCTATCTCAAAAAGCCAAAGCAAAAACAGATAAAACAAAAATTCACAGAAAGAGATGCAGCCATAGAAACCTTACTTAGAAATGCAGATAACACATAGAAGAATAACTATAACTAATGTTTATATTAACCTTCACATTTCATATTGCTCCTCATGGTGTGTGATCAGGTGGAAGGGGAACTGTTACTTCCTTGTCTTTGATGAATGATAAAACAGTGACCCAGAGAGTCCCCGAGTGCCCAGGGTCACACTCACAGCTGTAGAGATTACTGCTTGAAACCAGGGCCTCCTGTACTAAGCCTGGGGCTCTATGTACCAGCCTTACCTGCCCACCTGAGCCGGTGCTTGCTCAGCTTTGGAAGACTTAGCACTCACGCTCAGGGGCCATGTATCAGGTGCCCTTTACCAGAGGAGGATGGCAACCATATTAATTTCCTCACCAGGCAGGGCTGGCTGGACTTGGTACAGGGTGGTCCTTGGAGACACACCCTCCTGCATCTGGGCAGTGATTAGTCTGGCAGCCATCTTGCCTGATGCACACGGCAGGTGGAGATTTGTACATTATTAGGCCCACTCTTGCTCAGTATTTGACACTGTAGTAGCCCATACATAAAAAATTTATGACTCAGGAACATTGTGTGGCTAGTTGAGTACAGTCCCCTGCAATCACTTGAAGGATCAGCTTTTCTTACTATTTTATTTCACATCCCAGATCAGCCCCCCCTTGACATAGGGAAGCCACCTAAGCTTTTTTGGTCTACCTAATAATAGCTCGCCTGCATCCATAGCCCTGTGGCATCCGATCCCGTCAGATCTTGGAAGCTAAGCAGGGTCGGGCCTGGTTAGTACCTGGATGGGAGACCGCCTGGGAACACCAGAAGCTGTAGGCTTGGGAGAAGGACCTGGCAACCCCCTCCCAAAAAATCAATCTGCCATTGAAAACCCTGTGAACAGCAGAGAAGCACTGACAATAGTGTTTCTCCTGTTGTACAGAGGGTCGCTATGAGTCGGATACCGACTTGAAGGCACCTAACAACAACAACAAATAATAGCTCAGTTGGTAGAGTGCTGCTCTGCACTGAGGCCCTGGGTTTGATCCCAAGCACTGCAAAAATGGGAGAAGTGGCAATCCACTCCCAAAGCAATCCTGAAACAATCAGGCATGGAATACCCTATGAATAACAGAAAAGCACTGACATAATGCAGAGCATGGCACATCATCGGGGAGTATTTTGTTCTGTTGTACACAGGGTCACTGTGTGTCGGACCTGACTCAACAGCAATGGCCAGGTATTTGGGGGAGTCATTACCTGGTGATGTCTCTTGATCTCTTTTGGCCTGGGCTGGAGTGAGCTGCACTTGAATCCATGTGCCAGGCCTCCTGGAGGTTAAGACTTACTCTTCTGTTGTCTGTTGTGTAAGGATATCTTGCTGTGGCAGCTGTTAGGAAGTCAGATGCCCACCTCACCTGGAACTCTCTGAGAGGCAAGAAGTCCTGCCACACCGCTGTGGGCAGGACCGCAGGCTGGAACATCCCCATGGGGCTGCTCTTCAACCAGACAGGCTCCTGCAAATTTGGTAAGGAGGCCCAAGGATGTTGTGGGAGGGCCCTCCTGGGCGTGGGGGAGTGAGGTGGGTACTTCATGCTGCAGAACCTCAGGGAGGGGAGTGGGCAGGGGATTTGCAGGCTGGTTGTGGTCCACAGGTCTCTATCTCTATAGGCAAGTTGTTCCTGTGGCCACTTTCTGGGGCCTTGGATGCACAGGAAGGTCCCCTGCAGAGTACTTACCAGGCCTCCTCCCATCACTTTTCATGTCACCTTTAGTTCCTCCTTCCTTGGATTTAATGCCCTGATGGGTTAATTCAGGTTATGTTTAGCTGGAAGAAACAGAAGCCCTCCAAACAGGAGAGGCTTTGCCAAGACAAGAGGTTTATTTCTCTCTCACGTAAAAGAAATCCAGAGGCGGGTTGTCTAGAGCTAGTGTAGGAACAGGATAATGTCAGGGACCTGGGCTTCAGACCTTTGCCTAATCTGTCATGTGTGGTTTCCATACTCAAGGTCATTTTATGACTCAAATCACAGGTGGAGGTCCTGTCCCTGCTTTTGCGTTCCATGTGCAGGGTGAAGAGAGGGAAGGAGGAAGGGCTAAAAGCATGAGCTCCTGTCTTGTAGAGATGTCTCTAGGGAGCTGACAGACTCCTGCTCATATGTCAGGGGCCTGTTCCTAGCTGCATGTGTACCAGCTACAGGGAACCTCATAATTCTAGTCTTTGTACTAAGGCCCATGTACTAAGGTGCCCATGAAAAAATGCAGAGTTTCCCATTACTAATACAAAGGGGAAATCAGATCCTGGAGCAGGTAGACAGCAGGCTCTGCTGTAGAAATGGTCGTCAGCATGATTGAGGTGGTAGTGAGCAGAACTCTATGTAGCTGTGACTCTCTGCAGCCCCAGTCAGGTGTCCTACTCTCTGAAGCTTTTCTGATTTTTGGTGAGTCCTTGGTTGTTGGTAACATATCCCTGGGCAATGTACTGAAATGAAACCACGATACCCTGCTGGTTAATGAAAGCCTATTTCTGTTGACATAGGTTGGAAGAAGTGACTTCTCTTGTTCTTTCTGTCCAGGTGAATTCTTTAGTCAAAGCTGTGCCCCTGGGTCTGACCCAACATCGAGTCTCTGTGCTCTGTGTATTGGTGACGCAATGGGTAAGAATAAGTGTGCGTCCAACAGCAATGAGAGATTCTTCGGCTACACTGGGGCTTTCAGGTGAGTCTGGGGCTGAGTGCCATTCATATAGGGCCTTGTCCCTCATACTCTGTGGGGCCCCCACCTCCCAGTCCAGCCCAGACATTCTGATGGTCGGCAGCACCGTGCACACAGATACTAAACACAATTCACTTGGGACCCTCAGGTGAGGGGCACGGATACTGGTGGAGATGGGAGAAAGGAAAAGCCTTGGGCGCTTTTGCCTTCCAGGGACAAACACCTGTGTTGGTGGTCTTGGTGGTCACGAGGAGAGAGTTCTTGCTTTGGCGGTGATCAGATGGAAAGCGAGTTCTTTCCTTGATGGTCGCAGCAGGAGAGCATTCTTTCCTCACCGAAGATCTGGGAGAGAGAGCAGAGAGAGCTGTTTCCTCATTGGTGGTCTGGGGGAAAAAAGGGAAAAGGGCAAGCTACCGCAGTGCAGCTCCTTATATAGCTTGCCCACAGAATGGCCTGAGCCAATCAGCTTTGAGTCCAATTGTCCAATCAGGTTCAGGGGATTTGTGAAGGGTTTTGTACAAATGTCCAACCAAGTTACTTTCATTTTCCCTAGATTTCTAATTTACAAACCAGATCTTCAAAAGCCATTTTCCCAGTTTTGGGGTTTTGCCAATTTCCTCCCTATTTCTCCTTATAATCCTCCACATGTTGACACTATGGTTCTAAGGGGCAGGTGTGGCCTGTCACAGCAGAGTGGAGGATCACCCTGTGGGTTTTCAAATGGGCAGCACCAGTGAGGGTCCCTCACTACACCCTCACCCTAGAGAGTGGAGGCTGGACCGAGGCTGCCTGACCTCAGCTCTGCTGTACTCCCCCCTGTGCTTGGGGCCAAGTCAGGTGGAACGCGCTTCAGTATTCTCATCTTTTTTTTTTTGTGGTTGGACCCAGGGCCTCGTGCTTGCATGCTCTGCAAGTGCTGGATCACTGAGCTACACCCCCAGCCCATTTTTTTACTTTTTGAGACAGGGTTTCGCTAAGTTATGCAGATTGCCTCTGGTCTCGAACTTGCGATCCTCCTGCCACTGCCTCCCGAGCTGCTGGGATTACAGGCGTGCGCCATCACGCCTGGCTCAGTATCCTCATCTTCAAAGTAAATGGGCGGAGAATGAAGCAGCCCACCTGCTTCCTGCATGTCAGTGTTATGGGGAAGAATTCTCTTCCCATAGCCGTCACTCTCTCTCCTCACCCAGGTACGTTTATGGCTTAGATTCTCATTTTTCTCTTGGCTTTGGCCTTAGAGCTGTCAGTGATATTCTCCAGGAATGAAGTGAAAAATAAACCACACAATAAGCTTTCAGAATTCACAAATCATAACCACTGAATGGTACATAATAACTGCCCACAACTCACGTCTGTACATTTATTAATCTAGGGGTTGTTGCTCAGTGGCACTGTTTAGGGGTGTGATGGCCATGAAGAGGCTTTTCCTCCATTTGCCAAGAGTATGTTTTACCACCAGATGGCGCCATGTATCTGGGAATAACCATAGTCAAACTATGGCCTTTGAACTTCTAAATAAAAATTCAATAGCCTTTGCTCCAGGGATGAGATAATATAAAAGGGGTTTTTGCTATATTCTGATTTGTAAAAAATCAAACGAGTAAAAATGAGTTGTTTTGACTGTACAAAAATATCTTTAAGGAACTAAGGAGTTGAGAATGGAGAAGTCGTGATACGAGTCCACTCAGAAATATTGAGTAATGTTTGACAAAAATCCAAAGGAATCATGTGCTCCTTTGGTTTTTGAGATATGGAGCAGGTATTACTTCTCTAGAAACATCTGTACCTCAGAATTCCTATTTCTACCAGAAGATACTTGTTAGTCTTTTGTTCAGATTATATCTAGAATCTAGACTGGAGGATTTATAACAAAGTAATTGAAAGCTGGAACCAGAAATTTTATTTACACTTATACTTCTAACAAACATCTTAATACTACTGGTTCTTTTTTTTTTTTTTGTGGTACTGGGGGTTGAACCCAGGGCCTCCCACTTGCATGCTTTGCACATGCTGGACCACTGAGCTGCACCCTCAGCCTATTTTTTAACTTTTTGAGACGGGGTCTCACTAAATTACACAGACTGCCTCTGGTCTTGAACTTGTAATCCTCCTGCCTCTGCCTCCCAAGTCACTGGGATTACAGGCATACGCCATTGGGACCAGCTTAATTTTCAACTTTTAGTTATTTTCTGCTCATTTTCTATTATGGAAGATGATCTGTCCTCTCAAACTACCCACTGTTTCTCTTCCACACACAGCCACAAATGTCACCTCTCTTAGCACCATATTAGATTTGTCGCCCGTTCTGTGCTTACATTATTATGACCATGTAAGCATTATTCTCATATTAAATATGTGCTGTAATTAAGATCATGTTTCTGTTATTTTGCAGACATCTTATTTACTCTGGAGTCTACAGGTGTCTTATTTTTTATTTGCTTAATTTTCTGTGCTTTTATAAATTCACTAATTCCAGGCTGTCTGCTGGGGGGTAACTCTCCTAACACTGCAGACTGTACCCACATAAAGGGTGTGGTCTCAGCCTCATCACTTACTTGACTTCCATCTTCCTGTTGTCGTCTGGATTGGGTGCTTGCTAGGCCACCTAAGCGTCTGTGTTCCTGGAAGTCTTTTTGCCTGTCATTCTGGGATTTCTCTATCTTCTAGTTAGCCTGTTTCCTAGGTCCCATATTTTTAGTTTTCTTCACTTTGTTGCAACAGAACACATCTTCTGGCAGCTTTTTGAGAAAGGGGGAATGGGAGTAGTTATTTGAAGTCTTGACTATTGATCAGATTAACAGATTAGATTAGATACAACTAAAAAGAAAAGTAGTGAAAAAGAAGATATATGATAAAATTATCCAGAAGGTAGCAGGTTGCTGCTGTTAGGTGCTGTTGAGTCTAGGAAGACAAAAGGATGGAAAATATAGCAAATTCAGAAAATTTGAAAGCATCAATCCCTTGCAATTTCTAGAGTTTCAATGGAGAAATATGTACCATTTTTGAATTATGGTCCTTTGTATACGACTTTCTTCATGAAAACTTTTTGAGTTTTTTTTTAATCTCTAGTGTCTGAAATGTCATGTCATTTCTTTGTGTGAGTATTCTGCTTTGTTGAATTGGGCTCTTGGTAGTCCTTTTCATCTGGATACTCAAGTTATTCGGCTCTGGAAAACTATTTTATTGTCTTTCTGGAAATTTCCAATCTTCTATGTTCTCTGATTTCTTGTTAAAACTTAACTTTCAAATTATGGACTCTCTTGGATTATCATCTGATTTCTTTATTATTTATTTATTTTTATTATTGACTCTTCTTTATCTTGTAGTTTATGGGATACTTGCTCAGCTTAGTCTTCTAATCTATCATTTTAAAGAATTTTTATGATTATTATTTTTTACTTTCTAAGAGCTCTATGAATTCCAACTATTCTTCTTTTGGAGCTTCTTGTTTTTGTTTCATGAATGCTTCATCTTCTTTTATATCTTTAATGATATTTTAATTATAGCTTTAAAAAGCTTTATTCTCTCCCCTTTATTGTCTCTGTGTTCTCTGGATATAATTGTTTTGGTCTCCACTTTTTATGCTCTTTCTTCAAATACTTGCTGATCTCTCATTATTTGTCCATATTTAAAAGTGAAGCATTAAAAACAATAGGCTGGGTGCTGTGGCACACACCTGTAATCCCAGCAACCCGGGAGGCGGAGGCAGGAGGATCACAAGTTTGAGACCAGAGGCAGTCTGCGTAATTTAATGAGACCCTGTCTCAAAAAACACACAACAACAACAACAACAACACCCTAACAACAACAACAACAACAACAACAAAGAGTAAAATATGAGAGCTGATGGTTAGCTCTATCTGTTGCCAAGTCTTGCTGGGTCCTGGACTTCACTCTGGGGCTGTTGGTTTGTATCATTTCATTGTGAGCTTCCAAATATCAGAATCTAAGAGTATTTTTCTTGAGTTGGTCAGATTACCCTGAGAAAGAATCATTGTCTGCTTCTTGAGAACAGTACCAACCAGCCCTCTGGAAGCTGAGTGAGGGAAAGGGGCTGAGGCTTGATCTCCCTGGACATAGACTTTTTCACTTTACTTCCTGTTTCCAGGGCTGGGTTTCTGCCTTCAGCTGTGTCTCGTTCTCTACATCATGGTGTTGCTCAGGTGAACAAACCTTTGTTCTTCTGCCAGGATGAGGGAGGAACAGCATGAGATCTGGGGGTGCGGAAGCTGCCTCTGATTTACCCCTCGGGCCTCTTTTCCTGTTCTGAGCTGCTCTCCATGCTGCCTAGGACCCCTGACTCCCAAGCCTTTCTGGAGCTCTGCAGTGCATGTCAGCTTTCTTCTGCGCTTCCACCACCTTTCTTGGCTCTGTCAATGAACTGCCCAGCCATCTGCTCTCCGTCTTCCAAGGGTAGTGGCTGTTATTTTGTCTTCTTTTTGTGAACTGATGGCTACATTAAAAAAAAAAAAAAATCTCATCAGGTCCTTTTATTGGGATTTTTAGAAGGAAGGAAGTACATAGATATGTTCAATCTGTCATTTTAAGCCTTCAACTCCCGGAAATATTTTAGTCTTTCATGTTTACTTCCATGTTTCAGTTTTTGGAACGCATGTTACAAATATTTATGAAAACTATAATAGCTTCTCTTCTCTTATGATATATTTCATTTTGGAATCATTTTAGGTGCTTGGCTGAGAAGGCAGGAGAAGTTGCCTTTTTGAAGGATTCCACTGTCTTGCAGAACACTGATGGTAGGTGAAGCTATTTCCGTTCCTCCTTCAACACATCTTTGTCTTCAGATCTGCAATTAGGAAGGTATTATAGCCTTTTTCAGACCACTGGTTAGAAGAATTCCAAAGTCTTCCTCAATAGGCAGCATGGTAACACACTCTAAATGTCACAGTGATTTTGAAGCTGAATTTACACACATACGTTCATGCACACACACCCACATACATGCAACAACAGTCATTTCCTGTAGCAGATGTGTGGTTTTATGTAATCACCTGCAGAAACTCACCACCTGCCTGTACCACTTCATGCATGCCTATGGGAAACTGAGTATGGATACTACTGAAAACTGAACATATGCACAATTTCCTTTTGAAAAAAGGAAGTAGAGGCCATCATTCACTCCACTATGAGCCATCGGTTGGGAAACTTCTTGGAGTTAGTGGGGGCAGAATTGCAAGTAGAGGCAGATGATGAAAAGATAATCTACCGGCAAATGTTTGAATAATTGCTTTTTCTTTTGGTCTTCAAATGAAAACTAAAAATTAGCCTCCTCAGCCATTTGCTATTGTCTAAACTGCACCTCCATGCTTAGGCCCTTCTCAGCCTCCCCACTCAGCCTCCCCAGATGACCTGTTGTCTTATTCTCTGACAAAGAAGTGCCTCCACTTTATGCCTCCTTCTTTCAGTAAGCTCTTCAGTCCAGCTACTTCCCCCTTCTCCTCCTGCCCTCTTCTTGTCTCTGGGAGAGGGGATAGGGCCAGCTCCATGAATTTGGAATGATCTCAACATCCAGTGGAGGAATCCAAGAGGATGGTAGGGTGTTTTCTTAAGGAGAGAGGGAGAAGGAAACCCAAGCAGGGACCTGAACAATGAACCTGTATTTGCACATACAGACATGCCTCCAATTATGCTTAGAATTCACAACATCCACCAAAGTGGTCTCTAGGGATCAGATTGAAGTCAAATTAAATCTAAGATTCTCTGGTACTTTACAATTACATTTTATTGAAATTAACTAAACATATTTGATAAACCAAAGAATGTTTCTATCCTTTTTTTTTTATTACACTTAAGAAACTTTGAAAATGAAAGGAAAGGGAAATTTTCTCCTTGAATGTAAGTCGGCTACAGGGGGAGATAGCTAATTTGAAAATCTGAAATCAGAAATGCTCCAAAATTGGAAAATGACATAATGTCATAAAGGGAAAATTCCATACATGACCTCCTGGGTTAAAATGGAGTCACATTCTGAAAATATAGTGCAAAATTACCTTGACACGCACACACACACGTATATGTGATATATATGTTTCACATATATATAGTTGTTGTTAGGTGCTGTCGAGTGTGGTCCAACTCATAGAGACCTTACATACAACAGAGTGAAACACTCCTCAACACCGTGCCATGCCCGGCACTATTATCAGTGCTTCTCTGCTATTCACAGGGCTTTTAATGGCTGATTGGTTTTGGAAGTGGGTTGCCAGGCTCTTCTCCCTAGCCTGCAGCACCTGGTATTCCCAGGCAATCTCCCATCCAAGTACTAACCAGGCTGACCCTGCTTAACTTGTGAGATCAGGAGGGATCAGCTGCTAGGGTGCTATGGCTGCACACTTCATAATATATATATATATATATATATGTATATGTATATATACACATATATACATATATTAAATAAGCTTTGTATTTAGATTTGGGTCCTTCCCCCGAAATATCTCATTATGTATATGCAAGTATTCTAAAATCCAAAAAAAAAAAAAAAAGTCCAAAATCTGAAGTACTTTTGATCCCAACCATTTTGGATAAAGGATACTCAACCTATTTTCTTTTTTTACGAAACCCACTGGAAACTATGGCATAAGTGGATGATTTTCTTTAAAACAAATAAGCAAAAACTTAAAAAAGAACTTTTGACAGCTTTATTTAGATACAATTCATCTACTGTAAAATCCACCCACTGGAAGTATACAGTTCAGTGGTCCCCAGCACATTCTCAGAGTTGTGCAGACACCAACACAGTCCAACTCCAGAGCACTTGAATCACCCCAGGAAGATCCCCTGCACCTGGTGGCATCCACTTACCCCTGCTCCTTCAGCTCTGGCCACTATCTACCTTCTGTCTCCATGGCTTTGGTTATCATGAGAGTGGAATCATAATTTGTAGTCTTTTGTGGCCAGCTTCTTTCACTTAGCATTATGTTTTCAAGGTTTACACACATTGTAGCTTCCGTGAATTTCCCCCTCTTTATTGCTGAATAATGTTCTATCATATAGTATCCCCAAAGTTCTGGTAGCTTGTGCAGAACAAAGCTTTGTTCTGAATTCTTCATATCACCACAGCCCCGGCAGGTGCCTTTTGAGAGGCCAGCAGGATGGTCCCACTCATCCAGAAAAGACCTCTTTACCAAGCAGGGTAGCTGTGGTTGATGCCATCTTCTTTCTCTCATCAGGAAAGAACACTGAAGCGTGGGCTAGGGACTTGAAGCTGGATGACTTCCGGCTGCTGTGCCTTGATGGCACCCAGAAGCCTGTGACTGAGGCTCAGAACTGCCATCTGGCCATGGCCCCAAATCATGGTGTGGTATCTCGGACAGACAAGGCAGAATACCTTCGGCAGGTTCTGCTCGACCAACAGGTATGGGCCGCCAGGGCCCCTGGCTCCCTCTAACTGCCTGGGCTTCTATAGGTGGGGAATTCACACAGCCACGTAGCTCAGCCCTCTCAAGCCTGTCCTTTGAGCTCCCCTGCTTGACTGGTGAGGACAGCATTTGCTTCATGTGGTGGGACTGCCCAGAGCCACAGCAAGAGGGCTTCAGACTCTGGCCTTTCTGGGTCTGACTGGATTTCCTGGAGTCTCTGAGCTCCTGGCCTTGTGCTCGCTGTATAGCTCAGAGGCAGTCACTGTCCTTTCCTCTCCTGTTTTTAGGCAAACGAGAGAGCCTTCCTCCCAGAACCCTCCATTGTGGTTACTCTGGTCATGTTTCCTGAGATGGGGTTGATTGAGCAATGTTCTGGAGACATCCCCTAAAACAATAAACCCAGAGCTTGCACCATAGATTTATGGCCACCATGTAAATCCTAAAATTTCCTCAAAATCTGGGACTCTCTAGTAGAACTTCTATTTCTGTATCACAATAGCATGGCTTCAGGTATACTTTGTAGGCAACGGCCCAGGGTGTGGAGAAGGGGCGGGAGCTAAGGAAGGCTGAATAGCCCGTCTGAGGCAACTGCCTGGTTAGTGGCAAAGACTGGAATTCCTACAGACCACCTCTCTGAGAGAGCTGGAATATCAGAATGTTCGAGGTGATCAACTTTTAGGGAAAACTTGTAAAATCAGTTGCCACTCATCACCTGTAAGAAGTTCTATGGGAAAAGATAAGGGACTTAGGAGGAAGCAAAGATGGAGGTGGTGATGTCAGAACTGGTGTGAGGTGGGGCACTACCCATGGTGGCTCTGCCACCAGGGGTGTGGGCAGGGGAGACTCCAGGACCTGGCTACTTTTGCCCAGTGGTTTTTCCAGAGCTGGTCCAGGATGGCAGAAATACCCATGGCCACCCTGCTTTCTTCACCACCCACTTTCCTGCTTTCTTCGCCTGTTCATTTCCTGTCTGTTCTTTTGCCATAGACTCAGTTTGGAAGAAATGGATACAGGTGCCCTGGAGAGTTTTGCCTATTCCAGTCTGAAACCAAAAACCTTCTCTTCAATGACAACACTGAGTGTCTGGCCAAGCTCCATGGGAAAACCACATATGAGAAGTATCTGGGACAGGAGTATGTCACTGCCATCGCTAATCTGAACCGATGCTCCACCTCCCGTAAGTGGACCCCAGGTGGTATCCCTGAGGTCCCACTGTGGGTGAAAGTCAAGGTTTACTGCAGGAGTGTGAATTCCTAAAAAATTCAAATGTAGGAAAACACATCTTTGCCAGAAAGAAGTATCGATTATAATTTAATCCTTTAAAAAAATTTAGAAGAGGTCCCAGAGTATCACAAGGCTTCCAGTGGCGATTCTCAAGTGTCAGCAAGCACTGAGGCTCCTGTGCACTCTGATTACTGCGATTCCCATTCCTGGTCCCTTCTGCAGAGAGGCGGAGGCATTGAGGATGCTGCAGTGGAGGGGCGGGAATGGTGCCAGGAATCTCTGTTTCTCAACGCAGGATGGTTTTGGCTCAAGAGGGCGTCTGGCAATATCGGGCAACATTTTTGATGACAATTTAGTAGGTGCTGCTGGGATCAGGTGGATAGAGGCCAGGAGTACTACTAAGCAATGTACAGGACAGCCCCCCAAAACAAAGTGAGGATCAGGCTCCCGATGTCCATAGCTCCTCCATGAGGAACTGTGTTCTGTATTGAGCCACATCCCAGGTCACTGAGATACAGGTGAGGACCACACCTGGAAAACAGCTCTGTGGTGACTCTTGTGAGCAGGAAGCACTAGATGCAGAGTCTGTGTGTCCTTGAGGGGAGGACCTGTCTCTCCCCATCCCCAGTTCTTAGTGCAGTGGCTCACACAAGGCACATGCTCACCGGAGGTTTGCAGATGAATGAGTGACTGCGTAGGCAAGCTGCAAATAAGTTTGCCTTAATTGCTCACATTCCAGAAGTTGTTAGGTGCCACTGAGTTGGATCTGACTCATAGCGACCCTATGTACAACAGAATGAAACACCACCCAACACCACTTATGTTTGAGCCCATTGTTGCAGCCACTGTTTCTTCTCATTTTGAGTTGTGCCACATCAGCAAAAGGAAGTCCCAGGAATTTACTCCATTCCTGTCATTAAGGTCAACTCTGCTTTGAGGAGGCAACTCTTCCCTGGTTGTTTCTTGAATGCCTCCCATCCTGGGGGGCTCGTTTCCTGGCACTATATTTGACAGTGCTTCTCTGCTATTCACAGGGTTTTCAATGACTAATTGTTTCGAGAATGGACTGCCGGGTCCTTCTCCCTAGTCTGTCTTAGTGTATAAACTCAGCTGAAACCCATCCACCATGGGTGGCCCTGCTGGTGTCTGAGATAGTAGTGGTATAGCTTTCAGCGTCACAGGAACATGCAAGACCCCACAGCACGACAAACTGACGGGCACGTAGGGGGTCCAGAAGTTAAAGGCCACTAACGTCTTGTGAACTTGAGAGTGTGAGTTGATTTGCTTAGATGGACAGGGTGGTGATGTCCCTCAGGCCATAGTAGGGGAAGGCCCTGGCTGGGCAGGGTCAGCTGTGCCTCTGTTCTCTGGACACTGCAGTTGCTAGGAGAAGAGGAGGTGGGGAACAACTTGGCAAGGCAAGAGTTGACCCACAGCAGTGGAAAAGGGCTGGGAAAAGTGTTTGTGTCCTCTCTGACTGATTTAAAAAATTGGTTAAAAGGCTGGGTGCCATGGTGTACTCCTGTAACGCTAGTAACTCAGGAGGCTGAGGTAGAAGGACCATGCATTGGAAGCCAGAGGCAGCCTATGCAACTTAGTGAGGCCTTGTCTCAAAAGTTAAAAAAATAAATAAATAAAAGTAAAAAAAGGGGCTGAGAGCATGGCTCAGTGGTAGAGCGTTTGCCCAGCATGCATGAGGCCCTTGGTTCAACTTCCACTATTGAAAAAAAATTGGCTAAATAGTTAGTCTCTGAGTGTCCTGCTGTGTTGTGTCCCACAGAGCTCCTGGACGCCTGTGCTTTCCTCAGGAAGTAGCCCCATGAAGATGGCCCACCTGCCTGAGGAGCCTCAGCCCTGAACCCCAGCTGTGCCAGGACCTTGTCCTCTCCACTGCAGATAAGGTCTGCCAATTCATCTGTTCTCACAATTCCCTGCTGTCTCACTAGGAAGAAATAAAAGAGAAGTATGGCTGGTTTGCTCTCCTTTAAAGTATCATTCGTCTTTTCTCGAATTTTATACTGGAATGACATGCCTAACCAAAGTATCTGCACAGTTGGACCTTCCCTTCCAAGTTTTTAAAAGTCCAGACCTTCCTCGGTCCTGTAGTCTTGGGCATGATAGATGCCCAGGGGTCTGGAATCTGGGGACGAGCAGAGAAACTGTTTTTTTCCCAAGGGGATCTGGTGATTCACATGGTTGTCTCGGTATGTGTGCATGTGTGTGCCCAAGGCTGTGTGCGCCTGTGTATCAGGTGAGGGTATGTGCCCTTGATCATTTGTGCACACACACGTGTGTGTGTGTGTGTGTGTGTGTGTGTTTCCTGGAATAGAAGATATGGGAATCAAAGGACCAGTGAAAGAAACTGGATATAAGGAAGATTTATATCATTACTATTTAAAGTTAGTATCATCTGGAATAGTAACTGCACCCGTTGGACCAAATAGCGTTATGTGTGAAATACTTCTGTCTCTGCCTTATTGATCATCAACCTCCAGTTAACCTCTTGTTGTTGTTGTTGTTGTTGTTAGGTGCCCATTGAGTTGGTGTCTGACTCATAGAGACCCTATGTGCAACAGACAAAACAGTATTGTCAGTGCTTCTCTCTATTCATGGGGTTTCAGTGGCTGATTGCTTTTTGGGAGTGGGTTGCTGCGTCCATCTCCTGAGCCTACAGCACTTGGTGTTCCCAGGCGGTCTCCCATCCAAGTATTAACCAGGCCTGACTCTGTTTAGCTTCTGAGATCTGATGGGATTGGATGCCACAGTGCTATGGCTGCAGGAATGTTGCATAGTTAACCTCTAGCCACTGTTTTTTTTTTTTTTTTTTTTACCCCTTAGGCTGCACTGAGCACTTCAAAGCCTACTCTGAGCTGACTATCACCACTTTCTTCCTTCTCTGCCATTGCCTCTGACCTCCTCATGCTCCTGAAGTGGTTCTGGAAAAGGACAGCCATGACCCATGGCCTCCTCTTATGGAGGCCAGGAGGATGGGTCCCAAGGTGCAATGTCAGCAGGGTCAGCAGCAGCCAAAGGTGTCCAATGGAAAGACAGTTGGAGTTTCCTCCCAGCTAAGCTGACCCTGCCTATTTTGCACCTGGGGACCTGTCCTGGCCTCCGTGACACCTTTTCCCTTAGGGAAACTCTCCTTCTCTGCTTTGTTGAGCTCCTACACTTTGTCCTTTAATCATGCCCCTCACGATTTCCTTCTTTGGGGTTTGTTTCTGACCCGTTGTGTTGATGCAAGGGAAGAGAACGAAGAGGGAGCCCGATGACTGGGTTTAGCGCACAACCCTGCCCCCCAAAATGGGCACCCCCAGCCCATTTTTTCACTTTTGAGACAGGGCCTCACGGTGTCTTGGGATTTGCTCTCTCTAGTTAGTAACCCTTCCTGGGGAGGGGAAAGGATCATTTTCCTGCTGGGAGTGGTGGTTCATGCCTATAATCCCAACAACTTGGGAGGTGAAGGCAAGAGGATCTCGAGTTCGAGGCCAGAGGCAGCCTGCATAATTTAGTGAGACCATGACTCAAAATAAAAAAAAATTTAAAATGGTCTAGGGGTGCAGCCCAGTGGTAGAGCAATGGCAAAGTATGTGCGAGGCCCTAGGTTCAACTCCAAAGTACAGCAAACAAAACAAAACAAAACAAAAGGATCATTTTCCTGCATTCAGTTTTCCCCATTGGCTCATTGGACTCCACCAGGTATACCAGGGGAGGAAAGCCCCGTCCAAGGCAGAGTTCAGGTCCTGACATTCTGCCCTCGTCATGTGGTAGCCATTTATTTGGTCGGTGTTCACCCGTGTCCGTGAAATAGGAACCTCTGCTGCCACCCATAGACTCCTCTGAGATCTTTCAGGAAAGGTCCCATAATCCCAGGATGAAACCCATTTGTTTTGGTTACTTTGAATTTTGGCAGACACATTATCCATCCTGACTAGCATGAGAAGTCTATTCAGTAAGTGACATTGGATGGTGCAGCCATTGTAGTCAGGGTGCTAGCACTATAACACACTGCATTTGAGCATGATGCTTCAGGAATAAATAAGACACTGAAGTGCAATTAAAGACCTGCCTGTGATATCTTCTTTCTCTGATTGAAATGAAATGAAATGAAGCATCCTTGCATCCACCTGCTAATGCTAAGCTATACTGCTGGAGCAAACAGCCCCCGAATCACAATCTCCGCGGGCTGCACACAAAGGTTTGGGTCTCTCTTGCATCGTGTCCACCACGGGTCAGTGGTGGCTCGGCCACTCTTCTCTTCGTTGTGGACCCAGCATGAGCCAGTGGCCCCCATTTGGGGCACATTGGATCTAAGATAGGTGAATAAAAGAGAGATGGGGGGCTGTATTAGTCAGCTGTCATTGCTGTAGCAGAAAAACCAACCCAAACAAGCTTATGGGGGAAGAAATTTGTGGAAGTTCACAGTTAGAGAGTCAGTCCATAATGGTGGTGGTGGGAGATGTGGCTGCTGTGGTGGCAGTAGGGTCTGTGGCTTGTGACCTCACAGCATCAGAGGGCAGGAGACAGAAAGCTTCCTGGAACCTAGGGTCTTGGATAAAAACCTCCAAAGGCCCGCCCCCAGCTAGATCCTTCCTCTCAAGGTTCCATTACCTCCCAAGACAGTGACACCAGCTGGGGAGCAAGTATTAAAGGATATGACCTTTTGAGGGACATTTTATATTTAAATCATGACAGAGGCCATATGATAACACTTTTTTTTTTTTTTTTTGGTGGTACTGGAGATTGAACCCAGGGCCTCATGCTTGTGTACTCTGCAAGTACTGGACCACAGAGCTGCACCCCCAGCCCATTTTTTCACTTTTGAGACAGGGTCTCACTAAGTTACGCAGACTGCCTCTGGTCTTGAACTTGCGATCCTCCTGCCTCTGCCTCCCGAGCCGCTGGGATTACAGGCGTGTGCCACCGCGCCCAGCTCCCATATGATAAATATTAGATCTTCTACTTGGTTTCCATCATTTCTATGCCAAAGAAAGTCATGTGGCATGACATCGATGATGTGGTCCAATAGGAAGAGGCAGTGAATATTTTGGCAATAGAACATTCTACATCCCTTTCATTTCTGGATTGGAGGCTGGCAGTACCTTTAGTTATTTCAAACTCAAGCCTCCTGTGTTTCTCTCTTTTCTAGAATTTAGTGGGGCCAGCGGAAGTCTTAGGAGTGTCCATACATCAGGCCCACACTCGTGGAATATAAAGAGCATAAGCCACCAGCCACCACAGCAGTTGTGAATGTGAGCACCACCCCATTCCTTCTGGTGAAAGTGACAGTCTTGCTGTCTGTGAGTGCCATGTCCCCAAATAGGGTCTTATTAGTAGAACATGAAGCAGAAATTGAGGGAAAAAAGCCAGAAGCTGTGTCTCAATTTTAGAGTGGAGTCACAGGATCCATTTTAGAGTTGGAGTCTGTTAGCAAAGTATCTTATGAGGCCACTTTGGTTGACAAATTAAGTGAGCCCTACACTCTAAAGGTGGGAGGTCAGAGCCACATAGAGCTGCCTTGCTGTCCTAAATGACATGGGGAACTTACAGTTGACTGCAGCATGGAGTTGGTAGGACAACCTGCTTGGAGAGGATGAGTAGACCTGTAAGGAATAGGAATAAGGACAGGAATGATTGTATTAGAAATATAAGTGAATGAGAAAAACTATGTGTAAGTCATGAAGTGTGAAATGCTGTGACACCCCATAAAGCTGATGCAACCTGAGCCCCCCTGGGGCTGCCCCAGGGGAGAGTGACATGTGAGCACGAGGGTGATAAAGTTAGGCCCCTGGCACCCAATAACCACACAGCACAATGACGTCGATGAAAGATAACCAGATGGAGCACAGACCCCACACTGAACTGTATAAGAAGAGAAGAGCCCTGACAGCAGGCGGGCTCCTCAACTCTAAGCAATGACTGCTATCACGTCACGCTGAGCCCCCCACCAACAGAGGAACCGTCGCCACGTCGCCACCATCTCCGCACTGTGAGAGAAAGAACATCGGGACCGAAGGCTGAGGACACCGCTCGACCAGACAGATCACGAGGCTTATCTGCGTCATCAGGTGCGACTACAGAGGTGCCAGGTATCGGTATGCCAGGGTGAATGTCTGTGTGAACTAACCCTGTATGTAGCAATAAAGGTTTCCTGCCAGTGACAATATCTGATCCTCTTATTCCCGACCTCACCTTAAGTGAGGGAGAGATTCGATCTCCATATCTCTCGCTCAGCTCCATCCCCATTTCCTCACTCTGGGCAGGACCCCAGGAGTACAGCATCTCACATCCTAAAGGTTGTGATCATGGAGCCAATTCCTGCCCATGATGGAGAGGCAGCATCACTGATGCCCGGGACATTTGGCTGACTACCCTTTGCTGACTCTCCTGCCCCTTCATTTGGGCAATAGAGACCCAGGGCAACATCAGCCTGTGGTAAAAGCATATGGAGATAAGTTAGTGGCCCCAAGTTGAGAGGTGATTATCGTGGTTGGAATATAAAGTGTCCCTCAAAAGTCATGTGCTTTATCTTTTAGTTCCTAGCCAGTGGCTCTGTTTGTGGAGGTTGTGGAATTTTGAGAGGTGAGTCTTAACTTTGTGGGAGTGATGTCACTGGGGGGGCAGGTTTTTGGAGGTTCTTCCCCCTCCCGCCAGACCCAAGACTCAGTCTCTTTCTCTGCCTCCTGCTGCTGCCCCACCTGCCCCACCGCCGTTATGGACTGATCTACTGTGAGCCCTCAATAAATCTCTTTCCTCCATAAACTGGTTTCAGTGAGTTTTTCTGCTACAGCAATGATAGCTACCTAATACAGTGATAAAGATCCATAATTGAGGGAGCAGCTGGGAGATGGTGGAGACAAGCTGCTAGGGAACGGTGAAGCCCTCAGGATCTGTGGGATCTCTCAGGAAGGCCTGGGGGCCTTCTTCAGTACAGGAAGTGATCCTGGGGGTATATTGTTTGGATTTTAAAGAAGAATCTCACCCCGAAATGTTAGAGGATGTGGACCCTCTTAGGTAATCAAGGGTAGATGAAAAAAAGGAGAGAAAACACAATGCTTCCTTAGATTTAGTTTGTCAAGATGGCTGCAAAGGAGGATCGCAAGTTCCAGACCAGAGGCAGTCTGCGTAACTTAGCGAGACCCTGTCTCAAAAAGGAAAAAAAAAAAAAAAAAGGGCTGGGGGCACAGCTCAGTGGTCCAGCACTTGCAGAATATGCAAGTGTGAGGCCCTGGGTTCAACCCCCAGTACCGCAGGAAAAAAAAAAAAAAAAAAAAAGATGGCCTCCAAAACGTCCTGCGTGTGAAAACTGATGTGGCCCAGAGAAATGGCCCTCCAAAAGGACTGCTGAGATTCTGTGCTTCTCATATCCTGGGGGAGAAAACCCCCAACTGTATCACATGTCTCAAATAGACTTACAAAATCTGGAAATGTGCTAGGAGGCTCAGAACTACTCCCAGGCTTCTGTCTCCTCCCACTCTGCATCCATCCTGTAGCCTCAAGCCTCCCACATTCCTTCATCCTCCCACATTCCTCCACCCTCCCCCTGAGTTGAGTTCCTGCTATGCTTAGTGTCCCCTTCTGTCACTGCCCCACACCCAAGGTTTCTTATAATCATGTCCTTAAGGAAAGCTCATGGCCTTGCATTCAAGACACCCCCCACTATTATGCTATTATCTCTATTTTTCTTCCCAGAGCAGAGCCTCAATGCTGCCACAGCCCCTGAATCTGGCCTTCCTCCCTGAAATTCCCTGTGTGCAGTCCCTGGGGAAGTCCCTTGTCCTCTTTGTCCTGGCAGGGGGATGAGCCCTAAGAGATTCACAGATTTAACCTGTTGTGTTATCAGATCTTTTCCTTTAGAAACCCCAAATGAAGCAATGATTTCCTGGTCTATGGTTCTGCCTCAGAGCCTTGTCTCACACATTGAGGTGTGGAGAGCTTACTGTGTTAACTGCAAAGTACAAAAACAAGCAAATGAACCAAAAAAGCCCCTTAGTTTTCACTTCCTCCTTTTTGAGCTAAGAGAGAGCCTGAGTGTCATTTCCTGGTGGTGCTCAGACATTTCAAATTATTCAATTTTCCAGATATATTTGCTCCTCCACTTAGTACCTACCAGGCCAAGAAGAAGAAGGAAGACCAGGCAGAGAGCGTGGCCTGGGGCCTGCAACATGAGAACCCTCACTGCCCTCCATGGACCCAACCAGAGGGTGCAGGGCAGGCCCCGCCTTTCTGAGCTCTGCACTGCTTTGTCTGTCTTCTGCCTCCAGTGAAGGTGGTTTAGCACCAGTTTACAGAACGATATGAAGAAAGCTAAACATGGGTCTGTGAGGTGACTTCTCTTCACTGAGCCTGGCCCATGAGAGGAAGTCACTCCTTCCTCTTCTTCCTTAGGTGGCATTAACCTCCCACCTTACCAAGAGTCTCCAAGCCAAATGAATGGCTGGCAGGTTGGCTTCACAGTAAGGGACCTGTGCCCACGTATGCCCACACTCAGGGCAGGGATAGGAAACCCATGACTGTAGGGCCAGGAAAACCATGCGGAGCATCTCCTGGTGCCCATCAGAGGAGACCCTGCCGGCTCACATGGTCCCGGGAGATGCTCTTTTCTGGGAGCCAACTCCCTTCTGGGCAGCGTGCCTCGTGAGTGGGGAGCAGGCTTTCAGCCTCTGAGTGCCCCTCCTCAGGGGCCTTAGGGAGGGCTGTCCCTATGTGGCTGGCCTCCTCCACCATGGCTGGGACAGGACCACCCCTGCCTGCCCCCACACCTCCTTCGATGTTCCAGTTGGTGCTGTGCTGATGATCCTTCCCCGGCCAGCCAGCCAGCCAGCCAGGCAGCTGATTCCAGGACCGGGCGTCCTGAGAGGGAGTCATTTCAGGGGGGTTTCAGAAACCTCCCTGGGGTTGTGTGGCTCAAACTTGTGACAGCACTCAGTCTTCATGGTGCCTAAGGACCTCACCACACCCATGTTGTTAAGACTGGCTGGATATGTCCCACATCACTTATGCTGTGTCTACTGAAGTTGCTGGGTCCCCAACGTTTCTCTAAAGTTGTTTCTTCTTCTGGGTTATTTGCCCTGTCTTCCTGTCTTCTCTTTCCCATGGTTTCTGTGCATTCTATGGACAAAACACCTGGTGGATTTAGAGTAATCCCATTCCTACGGGCTCCAAAAACTTTTAAGAAATCTATTTCTTACATTTCAATCAATTCCAATGATTGCTTTTTGGGCCAAGGTTTACCTGCATCCCTTCCTTCCCGTGCAATCAAATCCTCCATTTCTTTTTACCAATCCAATCATAAAACCCAACCAGTTTTCATAAAACCCACCCAATTTTCCATTGAAAAATGAGTCTTTGTTTCTTATATCCATAAAAATGATTGGCCTTATCCAATTAATGACCAGGGGAAACTGAGGCACTGAGGAGTGTGTGGTGGGGGAATTGATAAGAGGCTGTCAAAGCAGCGGCAAACAAGCTCCATGCTTCCCGAGGCCAGTTGCATGTCAGCACCCTTCTGAATTCTGAACGTGGTCCGAACATAAGAAGAACAATGACAACTGGATCAGACATTCCACAGACAATTACATAGGGAGAATATATACAAAATATAAGTGCAAAATATTACATCACAGGAAGGAATATTGCTTTTAAACCAGCTTTGAAAATGACACTCAACTCACTAATAATTTTTCATGGATTAGATTAGTACACTTTAAAGTTATTAATGGACTGGCATCGGGGTGCATGCCTGTAACCCCAGTGACTCTGGAGGTGGAGGCAGAAGGATCACAAATTTGAGGCCAGAGGCAGCCTGTGTAACTTAGACCTTTTTCAAAATAAGACCATTAAAAATGGGCCAGTGGCATAGTACTTGCAAAGTATGTACAAGGCCCTGGGTTCAACCCCCAAGTATCACCAAAAAATAAATAAGGAAATACAGTTATTAGTGATATTTAGAATTTAGATGTAATGAGACAGCTACATTTATGTAGTATTGGTAGAACTATATATCCATACACAGCCTCAGAGACACTTTAATAGTATCTGCCAGCACTATTAGTATTAGTGTTGTCAAGTCAGGATTTGACATTTGTTAACATTTTGACATATTTTATTCTTTTCTTCCTTTATATGTACATTGTGTGTGTGTGTGTGTGTGTGTGTGTGTGTGTGTGTGTGTGTGTGTGTGTGTGTGCGTGTGTGTGCGTGCGTGCATGAGAGAGAGAGAGAGAGAGAGAGAGAGAGAGAGAGGGAAATGAAATGATTTGAATGTTTTAGTTACCATACTAAATAATAAATGGACCACATGGTAGTGGCCCCTCTCATGATGGGATTAGTGCCCTTATAGGAAGAAAGACACAGCATGGCTTGCTTCCTCTCCCTCCAGTTCCCTCTCAGCCATATGTGGTTATACAAGGCAGGCAGCTGTTGATAAGCCAGGAAGTGGCCTTGAGTAGGCACTGGAACTTCTGGTACTTCAATCTTGGACTTGCCAGCCTCTAGACCTGTGAGAAAGCAATGTTTAAACTGTAAGTCTATGGAATTTTTATTGTGATAGAATGACCTGACTAGAACATTGTGCTTCTAAATTCTTCAGCCTGCATCTCCTAAGAATAAGGACATTTTCCTCCTCAAAATTTCATTGGCACACTTGAAAATGCTAATTCCACAATACCTGTCATCTTGTTAATATTACTATGTTCCAAATTGTCCTTAGAAAGTCTTCAGGCATTTATTTTTGAACTAGGTTAAGAAGCTTGCAAATAAATAATAAACAGATTAAAATTTTAAAAAAGAAACGTACGTGCTAAGCACCCCCAAATCTCTCCTCAGGTCTCATTTAATCCTGTCTCCCCCTTCTCCCTCCAAATAACTGGTGTCTTGACTTCTAACACTACTGAGTAGTTTCCCTGCTTTAGAGATTTATGTAAGTGGGATTATGAGTATAGATTCCTTTGGTCTGGCTTCTTCCTGTCCATTGCACGTTGCTGAGATGTGCTCTGTTGTTGATGTAAAGCAGAAGCCAAGCTTCATCCCACCCATATATGGATCTGTTGGTTGTTTTGGCAGTCCATGATGTATTCAATATTTGTTTCCAAGCCGGGCGCGGTGGCGCATGCCTGTAATCCCAGTGGCTGGGGAGGTGGAGGCAGGAGGATCGCAAATTCGAGACCAAAGGCAGTCTGTGGAATTTAGCAAGACCCTGTCTCAAAAAGTAAAAACATGGGCTGGGGGTGCAGCTCAGTGGTCCAGCACTTGCAGAGCATGCAAGTGTGAGGCCCTGGGTTCAACCCTCAGTACCGCAAAAAAAAAAAAAAAAAAAAAAAAAATCGTCTCCAGCACCATAATTTAAAAACATCAATTCTTCTCCTGTCTTCCTTATTCAATATCCAGTTTTCACAAGCATAGAATGTGACTGAAAATACCATAACATGAGTCAGGCATACTTTTGTCTTCAGTATGACATCTTTTCAACACTTTAAAGAAGTCTTTTGCTTTTCCTTATGCAATGCGTCTTTTGATTTCTTGACTGTTGCTTCTGTGGGTGTTCATTGCAGAACCAAGTAAAGCAAACTCTTGGACAACCTCAATCTTTTCTCCATTTATCCTGAAGTTGCTTACTGACTCAGTTGTAAGGATTTTTGTTTTGTTCACGTTGAGGCATAATCCATACTGAAGGCTGCGTTCTTTGATCTTTATTAGTAAATGTTTCAAATCCTCTTCACTTTCAGCAAGCAGAGTTGTGTCATCTGCATAACACAGGTTGTTAATGAGTTTTCCTCCAATCCTGATGCTGCGTTCTTCCTCATAAAGTCCAGCTTCTCGGATTCTTTGCTCAGCATAGAGATTAAAGAGGTATGGTAAAAGGACACAACTCTGACACACTCTTTTCCTGACTTTTAACTAGGCAGTGTTTCCTTGTTCTGGTGTGTGTGTGTGTGTGTGTGTGTGTGTGTGTGTGTGTGTGTGTATAATGAGGGTGTCAAAAATGTGTACACATTTTAAGAGATGTTATTTATGTATTACTTTTCAAAGTTGAATTGAATTATAGTAGCAATGTGTCACATAACATTCGCTTAGAAGATGGTGTCAGTCAAATAAATGCTGACTTCAGAAAGCATATGACACATTCTTAAAGTAGAAAATGGAAAAAATTTTCCCCAAGATGTGTGCACATTTTTGACACGCTTTGTATATGTATAAAATATTTATAACTAAATATATGTAGGATATTTATATATAGTATTTATACATATGATATGGGGCTGGGATTTAGCTCAGTTAGTAGAGCGCTGCGCTGCAGCCTCTGAGGTCCCGAGTTCAATTCCCAGCACCGCAAAAATGGGAGAAGGACCTGGCAATCCACTCCCAAGGCAATCCCAAAACAGTCAGCCATTGAAAACCCTATGAGGGTCGCTATGAGTCGACCTAACAACAAACAACATATGATACAAAGATGAACCCAAGAAGAATTCTTCAGAATAAAAAGGATCCAAGCTTAGGGTACTTGTACAGACTGGCCTACGGCTACCTTTCCACATGACTCTGAATCTCAGTTTTAGAGGGTCAAGGTTAAGAACCCCCTCGAGCCTCTCGAGGGACTTTCCAGATAAAAGCTGGGATTCTTCAGAGTGGCAGTTACCCTGTGGCAATTTAGGATAATGAGGGGAAAGGCTTGTCAGGGGCTGCCACCTGTCACATTGTAGCATTTCCTAACTGCCTGCTAAAAGGCAACCTGGGTCATTTATCTTTGCTGTAGTCTAGGCAGTCAAAAAGATTTATTTTTTAAAAAATGAGCAAATGCTTTGGATTTAAAGTTGCCACATTTAGCAAAGAACAATGCAGACTGTTCAGTTAAGTTTGAATTTCAGATAAGCAACAAATACTCTAATTGTTGCTTATGGGACATACTTATACTAAAAATTCTTTATTATTTGTCCAAAATTCGAGTATAACTGGGCATCCTGTGTGTTTTTCAACTTTAAATTGTACTGCTTTTCCATTCACTATATCAATTGTATTTCCCATTTTTAAACTCGTTCCATTTGTTGTCCCAAGTACACAGAATTGAGATGAACAGGAGATAGCTTGTGAGACTTCGCTCTTTCTCTCATAGGTCCCTAGCCAGAGTTACCTTGACCTAATAGGAGTCTGTCCCCCGCAGTGGAAAATCATTTCCAGGCAAGCAGAAGCACTGTTAGCTTTTCTTGACAACTGTAGCCATCCTCTCTTTTGCTTTTCACTGTCGGTTAGTTTTTCACTGTGGTATTTGTGAGAAGGTGAAAAACCATGTTATTTTTATCTTTAGGGAACTGTCCCTTGGTTTGAGAGGTGAGGAAGGCTTGTTATATTGTTAATGTTCCTAGTATACCACAGATGTGTTCCATGGCTGGGCTGTCTATCCCACTCTTTGGATTTCCAGCTGCTGTTTCACTTTATAGCTGCCATTTGAGTCTTCACATCTTTACTCTCTATACCCTCCTTGTTTTCATTCTGAAAATTATGACACAGCTGTCCTTTCAGTTCATCGTTGTCTGTGAACCTCAGCAGATGATGTCATTTCCTCTGAGATTTCTGGTCTACATGTAATAGGAGAAGTGGGTGGAGAGTCTAGACCCATGTGTACAAATTTGTGAAGAACATTTCTTTGTTCCTCCGCTGTCTCCTTTACTTGCACTTTGCCAAACCTCTTTTCATATCTACTGGGATACGTTCTTCCCTGGTTTCTCGCTTGATTTGTCATGGTGTTTTTATTTGCATTTAATGCCATTTGGGATGAGACCAGGTTCCCTATGGGGTCGTACCTCACAGAGATAGGAGGGTGGGGTCCATGGGTATTCTGTAAACTGGGGGTTCCCAAACCCTGGGCTGTGGACTGGTATGACTGTTATGAACAGGCCACACAGCAGCAGGTCAGTGGCAGGTGAGCAAGCAAACTTCAGCTGTATTTACAGCTGCTCCTCATCACTTGCATTACTGCCTGAGCTCCACCTCTGGTCCACGGAAAACTATCTTCCATGAAACCCATCCCTGGTGCCAGAAACGTTGGGGACTGCCATGTGGTAACTCTGAAAATGACTCTGGGTCTCCTGAACTAATGCTCCAGGAAAATTTATACTAATGTAAAGGAGGGCTTTTAAAAAATAACCTTATTAGAGTACAATTGATATACAATTTGGTAAGTTTTTGACATATGCACATGTCAGGGAGACCATCACCACATTGCAGATAGCTGATACGTTCACCATCACCCCTCCCAATTTCCTTATATCCCTTTGTGATTTATCCTCCCCTCCGAATCCAACATGCTCAGCAACCACTGACTCAGGGTCACTATGGTTCATTTGCATTTTCTAAAATTTCATATAAATGGAGTCATAAAACAGGTACCCTTTAAAAAAGAAATCTGGCTTCTTTTACCTAGTCTTTTGAGATTTCATGCATGTTCCTGTATGAATCAGTTGTTGTTGTTGTTAGATGCTGTCGAGTCATGTCTGACTCATAGCGACCCTTATAGGGTTTTTAATGGCTGACTGTTTCTCGGGATTGCCTCGGGAGTAGATCGCCATGTCCTCCCATTTTTGCAGTGTTGGAAATTGAACTCAGGATCTCAGAGACTGCAGAGCATCACTTTACCAGCTGAGCTAAATCCCAGCCTGTATGAATCAGTAGTGTGTTCCTTTTTACTAATTTCATTTATCCATTCACCTGTGGATGGTCAGTTGGATAGATTGCAGTCTGGGGCTGTATCATTACAGCTCTCAAGAACATCCATGGATGCGCCTGAGTATGGACATATGTTTTTATTTTTCTTGGGTAAATACTTAGGAGAGAAATGGCTGGAAGTTATATGCTTAACTTTAAAGAAGCTACCTTTTCCCCAGCAGTTGTACCATTTTCCACTCCACCAGCAGTGCATGAGAGTTTCAGTTGCTCCATGTCTTTTCTGAAGCACTTTGAAGCCGTTTAAAATGTCATTGTTGGTTTCTTTCTTTTCTTTTCCCTTTATGATGGCGGCCAGCGTCACCTGTGGAAAGGAGAGATGCTTTGTTCTGGAAGGGACCCCTAAGCGATTTCTTTCACTTACACCTCTTATCTGTGCCCACTCCAGCTCACTTAGAGGCCAGACCGTAGCTCCATCACAGTCCTACAAGAGTTGCTGAGACCACAAGGCCTCGGCATGTAATGCAAGGTGGGAAAGAAGAGGTTTTCATTGTGGGCTCGGCAAAATCGAAATCATCAGCAGAAGTCATCTTGTCCCTTTCCCTAATTTCTCTCCAGCTGACAGCTGTTTCATGTCTTCTCTGCCTCCCTTCAGCAAGCTTCCCACTTGTACCTTCCGAGGTCCTGAATGATTCACCCTGGCTCTAAGGTCCACCCTGTGTTCAAGACAACACCAAATCCACTAGTTTGTTGGGTTCCTTCTCCCAAGGTCAATGGTTCTCAGTGAGTCCTTGGGAAAGAGCGTCAATGTTTCTTGCAAAATTGATAGCACCATGCATTCCCAGACCTACTGAATCAGAAACTCTTGGATGGGGCCCACAATCTGTGCCTCAACAGAGCAGTTGTGATGTATGTGAACAGTGGAGACCTGTGGCTGCAGAACAGATTGGAGCCATGTATTGTTATTCAAGCCTCCCATTTGAGGGGCTCATCCACCATCCTAATAGTCTTCAAATATTTCATCTACCATTTCAGTTAGGAGATAGCAGATGCAGAATTCTTTGTTTGAAAAATAAGAGTTTTTTATTGGAAATTTTAAATGTACACCTTAATGTGACTCATTCTGATATGCTTTTCATTGTACATTCCCATATATGCGAAAAATAAGACTTTCTTCATCTTATTTCATCAGTACAAAGCAAATTCCCATGCACTGTTTTTTTTTTCTTCTTATCTCCCTTTATTAGTAGATGATGGTAGGGTACAGAGTAATACAGCACTGGCTTTTTCCATTATGCATTCTTTACATCACTTCTGGTAATACTTTTATCAACCCACAAGGTTTATGGAGCCTTATGGCTGTTATGTAGTAAAACTCAAATGCTTATATGGGTTCTATTCCCCTATTTTTCCAATGTACTCATGAAGTTGTGCTGTTTACATTGAGATCATCCTCTCCCCCTTCTTCCTTCCACATCGACCCTCCTCCCCATCCCACCTTCTGCAATCTGCGATTCCCTCTGCTAGTTCCCTTCCTTCTTTCTTCTCTTTATATTGCCCCTTCTTCACTAAGTTTAATTGCCATGCACTGTTTTTGAAGGAAGAACTAAAAGACTTTTTGGCTGGCCAAGGATTTGGACTTTCAGTGGGTTAGAGATTGCTGTATGTCCCTCTTTGCACCCATCAGTTCATCTAGGAAAGAAGGAAGCTCCCGGGAAGCAGGGAGAGGGGCCTGCTGCTTTCCTCTGAGGGGCAGTCACAGGAGCCCAGAGGGGAGAAGCACAGGCCGGTGGTCCCCAGTGCAGTAGAGGTCAGTGACCTGGCGAGGTCTCCAGCAAGCACCAGGGCTGCACTATCACTTTCCCTCAGTGCAAACAGGATGCTGGGCCGTCAGGACCAGACAGCCATCCCAGGCCCTGTGTCTGCAGGGCTCAGCCATGAGGAGTGCTGTCCCAGTCAGCAAGGAGATTGGTGGCTGCAGAGTTGGGCTCTGAACACCAGAAGCCTGAAGGTGGTGTTAGGGTCAAGGAGGAGCCACTGTTAGCGATCTGGGAGGGTCGGGGTTGGGGGGCTAACTCTGTGTGAAGAGTTGGTCCCCTGCTGATATGCTCTTCAAACTCAGCCACAGAAAGGAAATGCTATGTCATTTTGTAGTCACAGGCTGATGAGGCCTGAGGTAAGTGTTATATTTAAAAGGTCAAAGCATTCATTTTACTAGCCACCCCTAAACATAAATTTGCATTTACTATCGTTAGATTTCCTGATTCCATAGCCTCCGTGATGAAGTCAGAGGCAATACTAGAAACCTTGGATGGCTCACAGCTAGGGGGAACCAGGGGCCTCGGGTAATGGGGAGTAGCCATGGCCCTTAGAAGACCCCTGAGACAGGTTGTGTTACCTTTGGTTTCCACAACCCCCAGTGAGCCAGCTCTTCTCATTACCTGCAGGAAAAAAAGTGCCTGAAAAATTGCTTCCAGATTAATGGGTTGCTTCTAACTTGGAATGTGCTCGACTTGATTTTTTTAAAGCCCAAATTTATTTCATGTGTTTTGTTGGGTAATTTTTGGAAGTTTGGTATGGTTGGGTAAAGCATAGGCTCTGGAGCAGATGCTACCTGGGCTCGTGTCTCAGTGCTGCCTCTTTGTAGGTATGACAAATTTCTGAGTCTTGGTATCCTTCTCAGAGGAAGTAGTGAATGTCACAAGTAGTGGGAAGAGGGAAGGGGTCATGTTTGTAAGAGCCTAGCACAATGCCAGAGATGAATTCAGCGCTTAGTAAATGTTTTCTCCCTCTTCCCTTTTCTTCCTATATCCTATTTTGTATGCTGTTGTTATTGGGTGCTATCCAGTTGGGTCTGACTCATAACCACCCTATGTGTAATAGAACCAAAGAAGCACTGTGTCTGATAGAGCTTCTCTGCTATCCTTAGGGTTTTCAATGGCTGATTGTTTCTGGAGTAGGCTGCCAGGTCCTTCTCCCATTTTTTTGTGGTGCTGGGGATTGAATCCAGGGGCTCAGAGCACATGGAGCAAGTACTCTACCAACTGAGCTAAACCCGAGCCCCCCTATTTTCTATGTTGCTATTGTTAAGTGCTGTAGAATCAGTGTCCAATTCATAGCAACTTTATGTACAACAGATAAAACGGTATTGTCAGTGCTTCTCTGCTCTTCATAGGGTTTTCAATGGGTGATTGTTTTTTGGGAGCTGGTTGCTGGGTCCTTCTCCCAAGCCTATAGCACATGGTGTTCCCAGGCGGTCTCCCATCCAAGTACCAACTAGGCCGGACCCTGTTTAGCTTCTGAGATCTGATGGTATCGGATGCCATAGTGGTATGGCTGCAGGCATGTTTTCTGTACAAGTGTGTAAAAACATTACATAAAACAATGCAAAGAGGCAAAAAAAAAAAAAAAAAAAAAAAATCAATGTTTATTTGCCCCAACTTTTATGCAAGCTAGTTTACAGTGTTGTGGACTGGTCGTGCTCTTGCCTCAATGGACTTCGCGCAGAGTCCTCATAGGATTGAATCAGGGTGTCCTTGCGCCGTGAGAAGGGCACGCAGCAGTATTTCCTGAAGGCCCCGTCAAGGAGCAAACAGAGGAAAGGGTTCACACAGCAGTGGGTGGTGGCGATGATCTTTGTGACCTGGATGCCTATGTCCAGTTTGTAGCTGCTCTTGCAGTCACTCAGGGACAAGTGTTCTTGGAAAGCAGAGAGGAAAAGTGCCACCTGGTAGGGGCCCCACATTAAAAGGAAGACAGCCGGGATGGCAAAAACGAGCTGACAAAGGCCTCACTGTGTCTCCTCGAACCTGCTGGGTTTCCTCCTTCGCACGAAGCAAAACAGAAAAACACAGAGCGGGAAAACAAGTCCCAACATGTTCATCTTTAAAGTCAGAAAGGGCTTCCAGAAGGTCCCTTCAGCGGCCAGGAAGTAATGTCTACTAAAGGAGGACGTATAGTGCTGACCTTCCAGCTGAGATTTATAAAACAGAAATTCAGGCAACATGACCAGAATGGCCACCACCCATACCAGAACACTTGTCGCAACGCCACCAGGCGCTGTGTGGAGGGCTGATGATAGCCATCTCACGTGGCAGAATGCCTTGTGCCTTTGCACAAGCAGAAGGACGCTGAGGAGTGCCTCACTGTGTAAGCCCAGGGAGTGGAGGACCCCCAGAATTTTACACGTAGGGTGGCCGAGGCTTTCCCCTTGGGGTGAGGCATGAGCCCAGAATGGCAGGGGAAGCAAGAGGCACAAGTTAGAAAGTGCCAAGTTCAGAAAATAAATGCTTCTGGCATGTTTGAGTCTTTTGTATTTTACCAGGATAAACACAACCAAGACATTGCCCAGGAGCCCAATGGCGAACATGGTAGAACAGAACTGCAGTAGCTGCTGGGCTGAGAGGACCTCAGCACTGTGTTTGTCACACTGCTCCGTCTCTTCCTCCAGGCCACCCTCGATGAAGACGTCATACTCATCCTCTGGTGACCCCATGAAGACGTCGTACTCATCCTCTGGCAACTCTGTGAAGTTGGCCATCTCTGGGCTGCCCTGGGGAGAAACCAGAGGTCATTTTTCCCTCCAACAGTGCATTGACCCATGTGTCTGTCAGCTTATGGAACTGTGGGGGTTTGCCTGTTGCTGTGATGCTGAAAGTTACGTCACTAGTATTTCAGACACCAGCAGGGCCACCCATGGTGGGCAGGTTTCAGCTGAGCTTCCAGACTAAGACAGATTAGGGAGAAGGACCCGGCAGCCCACTCCCAAAACAATCAGCCATCAAAGACCTTATGAATAGCAGAGAAGCACTGTCCAATATGATGCCAGAAAATGAGCCCCCCAGGCTGGAAGGCATTCAAGAAACAACTGGGGAGGAGTTGCCTGCTCAAGGTAGAGTTAACCTTCATGACAGGAATGGAGTAAATCTCCTGGGACCTTCTTTTGCTGATGTGGCATGACTCAAATGAGAAGCAAATGCTTTACCACTGGGCTGCACCCCTAGCTCCTTTTAATTTTTTTTTATCTTGAGTCAGGATCTCGCTAAGTTACACAGGCTGCCTCTGGCCTCAAACTTGTGATCCTCCTGCCTCTGCATCCCGAGTTGCTATATTATAGGCATGAGCCAAAAAGAAACTTTTCTTTACCACGTGCCCACTTCCCTAGAGTAGCGATGATGCTTGATCTTTTTGTTAAGCCCTCAGGAGCCCACTGGGTGCCGTGGTCACTAACACAGGTGTGACATTTACCTCACTGACATTCTTTTGGTTGAGACAAGACTTGCCTACCTGAAAACAGTGTCTAAGAAAACATACAATAAAAGAGCATTGGATATGATGGCTTAACTTCGAGATATTGGCATAGCCCCTAATTTCTGTGTGTTTAAAGAGTTTGCTCACCCCTTGAAACAGCTTCCTCTAGCCAGATGAGATGTCTTTCTCTCAAAGAACATAAACAAATGTTTGCAAAAGTGAAACTGCACTAGCTGTCCACATGGACAGAGATGGTGAGACCCAGAGATGACTTACCACTTGACTGAGTTCCTGGCCGGGAGCGCACAGCCTCTTGACCTCCCTTCCAAGGGGCTGTGGGAACGCTGGGGGCAGCGGAAGACCGCTTCCTTTTGAACAGATTGGTCCTGACCCCAAGGGGCAAGAGAAACCACTGTTGATTCTCCTGCTGGCTCTGCCGCTGCTGTCTCTGATCTCGGGGACCAGCTGAAATAAAGAAATTTGGATGTTCCTTGGAGCCCTGAAGCCTCTCTTAAGCCTCTAAGAGAAACTGGGAAGTTATTTCTCCTCCCTCGCCCTTGGTACCCTGCCTTTGATTTCCCCATAGCCTTTAGACAGCTGTCCTCCTGGCTGGCCCAGATAAGGGGACTAAGTGACAGCTGCTTTGAGTGATAGGAAAGGGCTGTCAGGCCACTGAGATGCAGTTAGCCCTGGGTGGCTTCTGATATTGGCACTCTGAACAGGTAACAGCTCTCAAAGGAGAAAAATGTCTACAGCCACTATAAGTCCAGACCTCAGGGTCCTGACCCTCCAAGGCAGCATGTCGCCAGCCCTGGCTGAAAGCCCTCTCTCTGAATTGGTACAGGGACAAGCAACCTGCGGCCAGAGTCACAGGGAGCAGTGCATGTTGGGGTTTTTCTTGTCATCTCGGAGAGGCACATGTGCTGTGGCTGGGGGTGGGGTCCTGAGAGGGGGTTTGGAGAAAATGGAAGGGAGAGGGATGTCAGGTAGGAAGGAGGTTGGAGATGGGGGGTGGGTGGAGATGGGGTGTAGGACAGCCCTGGGTATTGAGCTGAACAGGGCAGGGAGTATTGCAAACATCTGGAGACGATCAGTGCTGGGACACTTAGGGGAACCCACCCTGCTCTGCAAAGGAAAAATCCCCATGTGAAGATGTGGACGTGACGTCAAATCAGGTGGCGGATACCCCAAGGAGGTCGGGCTTGACCCCGGCATGAGGCTGGGGATGGAGGAAGGAAAGAGAAAGTGAGAGGGTAGCCCAGCTTGGAGGGGTGGCGAGGGACCTGGAGGGGAGGGGTACAGCTCGGAAGAGGGATGAACCCAGAAGGGGAACTTGGAAGAACTGAAAAAGTGTGGGTGAATGTCCCACAGGTCAAGCACTCTTTGTAGCTGAGCTGAACCTAATACGGATGAGTCCTACCTATTGGCTTAGCATTGATATCTCTGGTTCAGTGACATCCTTTGCATTGTCAAAGATGTGTCTAAAATAGTGGTCAGTACAGAATATGTACCTGTCAAACAGAAACAGATAATGAGGAAATTATTACGAGAAAAATAAACATAAGTAGAGCCCAGAGCATTCTGTTCTGAGCATACCACAGCCAGGGTAGGAAGGGGGTGGCCCTGGAGTGTTGTCCTGAGTTTTGGCAATGGGGCCAGGCCTCTACAATCCCACATAAGCCACCGTCTCTGGCCATCCCCTGGGAGGGGGCATCAGCCAGTCAGGACCAGCTCTGCGGGGGCAGGGGAGCAGCTGTGAGCACCAGCATCTCTCCTTCCAGAAACTGAGGGGGTAGGTGCGGGGACCCTGAAGAGAGAGTCCCACATCGTCCTCTACCAGTGGTGGGGTGGGTGGGTAGGGGTTTAGACTTCCTGTCATTTTTGTTTACCCCAAATAATAAGAAATGGAAACTGAAATCTCCGAAGCCACAGTGTTGTAAGACCGTGGCACTCACACAGGGCTCACATGCACTGAAGGAAGGAGTCATGTGCCCAGTGAGGCCACACTATTTCCACTCGACCATTCTGTTGGTTACTCATCTGTTGTCATCAGAGTGTGAAGAGGAGGGTCAGGGAGGACCTAGGGCATCCTCTCAGACATGCTCCTCTTGCTCTCTCTTGCCTCCTTCTTCTTTCCTGTCTAATGAGCCACACACTAGCTTTCATTGAATCAGGTGGACAGACCCACCTCCAATGCTAACCACAAAATATGTGGTTAAGAAATGTTTCTTTTATGAACAATTGTTGTTAGGTGCCATAGGGTCAGTCCAACTCATAGTGACCCTGTGTACAACAGAACAAAACACTATCCGACACTATGCCATGCCCAGCACTGTTGTCAGTGCTTCTCTGCTATTGACAGGGTTTTCAGTGGCTGATTGTTTTGGGAATGGGCTGCTGGGTCCTTCTGACCCAAGCCTGCAGCACCCAGTATTCCCAGGCCATCTCTCATCCAAGGACTAACCAAACCTGACCCTGCTTACCTTCTGAGATCTGATGAGATCAGATGCCAGGGTGATATGGTTGCAAACGTTATGAACAGAGGTTTTAAAAAAATAATATATTAGTATACCCTCATTTTAAAAAATTCCCTCTAGTACAATTAAATTATGACCCATTTTGATGGTGCAGGAAAGGGGTTGGACCTGCTCCTCAGCCTGGGTGGCTGTCTGGGGTCTAGCTAAGCCCAGGCCCACAGGAGCCATAACCTGCAGGCTGTGAAGGCTCAGCAGCCTCTCCCCAGCTCTCCCCAGGGACCGTCCCTGAGGCGTGCCAGGGGCTGCACAGCTGCTCTCTTCCCAGCCTTGCAGCCCCTAAGTCTTGATTTGAGCCAGCTCCCATCTCTGCCCCCACCCCATAACCTCCATTTCCTTACCGTCTCCAAGGACTCAGCCACATCCTCTGGAAGGATCTTGGAACAGTGCTCCCATCTCAGTAAACCAGGACCTTGAAACCACAGGCTGCTCCCACCCCTTCCGGGGAGCAGAGAACTTCAGGACAGAGTGGATTTTTTTTCCTAGGGAAAGGAGACGTTATCTCACACTACTTTGCTACCAGCCAGGCCAAGGAAGCAGCCAGTCAGGAGCCGTGGATTGCGTCACAGGGCCTGGGGGTGTTTTCTCCGCCCTTATCTCTGTTTACGTCTCCGCAGCACTTGGCACTGTGGACACTTCCTCTTCCACCCAGAGCTGTCTTCTCTGGGAGGCTGCCATGCCACAGCTGCACCCTGCCTTTCATGGCACATGTTCTTGTTCTGCCTGACTCAGAGTTCTGTCTCAGCCATTGTGCCCACCTCTGTGGTGTCTACTGCCCATGAACCCAGGTGGAGGTCTCTGCTCAGTCACTCTCCTGAGTCCTGCACATCCTGCCTACCCCCCATACCACCTGTATGCCCCTCAGGATCTTTCTTTTTTTTTAAAAATCTCCCTTTATTAGTAAATGATGGCTGGGTACAGAGTAATACAGCACTGGCTTTTCCCATTATTCATTCTTTACATCACTTCTGGCAACACTTTCATTAACCCACAAGGTTTATGGAGACTTAAGGCTGATATGTAGTAAAATTCAAATGCTTATTTGGGTTATATTCCCCTATTTTTCCAATGCACTCATGCAGTTGCGCTGTTTACATTGAGATCATCCTCTCCTCCTTCATTCTTCCACACTGACCCTCCTCCCCATCCCACCTTCCACAATCTTCACTTCCCTCTGCTACTTCCTGCCCTCCTTATTTCCACTCTTTATATTGTTTCTTCTTCGCTAAGTTTAACTGTGCATTTTTTAAATATATCAATTTATGTATAGGATTTTTTCTTCCTTTAAGTAAGATTCAGCTCCCACATATGAGTAAGAATATATGGTATTTCTCTTTTTGGGCTTATGTTCCTTCACTTAAGATGATATTCTCCAGTTCCATCCATTTTGCCGATTACATTCTTTTTTCTTTTTTTAATTGCTGAGTAGGATTCCATTGTGTATGTGTACCATAGTTTTTTTTTTTATCCATTCTTCTGTTGATGGGCAGCTTGGTTGGTTCCATATCCTTGCTATTGTGAAAAGTGTTGCATTGAATACGGAGATGCAGGTGTTTCTGTGGTATGATGACTCGTTTCCCTTTGGGTGTATTCCCAGGAGTGGTATAGCTGGGTCATATGACAGTCCCATTTTTAGTTTTCTGGTCCCTCAGGATTTCTAACTCAACCTGTCCTAACAATTGGAGCTGCCCTCCCACATCTTGAGACCAGGCTCCTCCTTTCACTGGGTTGGGGGCCCAGCCTTGGCCTCCCACCTATCCTTAAGTCCAAGTCTTGATGATCATCTGTCCTCCTTTGTCCTGTTCAGAGTCGCTCCTGGTGCATCTGCCTGGGCTCAGGTCTCCACTGCGTTCTGGAAGCGGCACCACCGAGCCCTTCGCCTCCATCCTGCCTGGTCCAACACAGTTTCCATGTGCCAGCACCAACCCACGGTCCAAAGCTGACATTCAAACCCTGGCTTAGGCGCCCTCTCCATCCTACCAGCTCCATGCTCAGCATGGTATGTGAGGCCCACTTCACCCATCCTCTGCTTTCCGGCTTCCAGCCCCACTGCTTTCTTCCCCTTCCTCACTTTCCACACTCAAAAGGCCACTTACCTTCCCTGAAGTTGCCACCTCCATGCGCCTCCAGGTTTCTTACACACCAGTCCCGCTGGTACCCCTCCACCTAGCTTCACAAACACACTTTGCCCTGTAACCTCTCCCATCCCACCCCATACACACACAAGCTGAGAAAGACATCTAGAGCTGCCATGATTCTGGGACACTGCGCCAGCTGAGGGACAAGTGACACGTGTTTACCAGGTGCACGCATGCTGCTGGGGAGGCAGGAGAGGGGGGCATCCTGGCCCTGGTGCAACTCATGATGGCATTGAGGGAAGACCATAGAAGTGGGAATGACACTCATGTATGGGTGATGATAGAGTGTCTGGGGACGGTCTGAGTCTCCTGTGGCCATACAAAGAATCCAGAATATTCCCTGAATCTGGAATCAGGTGCAGAAATCTGCTAGGGCCCTGGGCCAGCCCCCCATGTGCCCCAGAGTCCCCTGTGATGAGGCTGCAGTGAGCTGAAAGCATGAGAGCAGGGCTTCCGACGATGGCCCTGTAGACATTCTGGATTGGATGATATTCTTTTGTAAAGAATATAGGGCCCTTAAGAAAGCAAGTTCCGAAAACCTAGGCAAAGTCTGGGTTGTGGAAAATGCTGGGAAATGTGGACCTGTGCATCTGTCCCCTTCCATTGGAAGAAGTTCAGGAGACAGGAGCTTCTGAAAAGTGGAAGGGAGCAGTACTTCTTCCCGGGAGGGTAGGAGAAGAGGGGACTTTCTCATCTGGGTTACTTAGGGTGCTAAATAAAGGTAAAAGTGGCAGAGTTGGGCTCAGGCTCACTCAGCAATGGAAGGAGGCCTGGTGGGTCACGGCAAAGAAGGAACTGGCGAACCTCTGGGCTTGGGCAACTTGTGACCCAGAGCAGGTGTGTGGGACACCCCCCTGGGAGTCATGGGTCTTCTGTCCAAGGCATGATGGCCACGATCTGCCTCTGGGGAGCCCAGTCATGGTCATCATTTCTGGAAGTGAGAATCTCATTGACTTATTTTGGGGGTAGAACACACTTAGAATTTGTGATAGGAAGGCAACCTCTGTGATTTGTGTCCACTCCACTCCAAAAGAAAGATAACTGGTTCTTTTCTCCCATGCCCATTTCCTTTCTTCTCCCCTCCTTTCCTTTTCCCTCCTCTCCCTTCCTCTCCCCTCCCCTCCTCTTCTCTTCCCTTATTCTCTTCTCTTCTCTGCTCCTCTCCTCTCCTCTCTCCTCCTCTCTTCTCTTCTCTTCTTCCCTCTCTCCTCCCCTCTTTTCTCTTTTTCTCTCTCTTTTCTTCTCATAGCCACACTCACAGTGGCCATCTGTCCGTCCTTCCATCCACCCATGTCTATGTGTCTATATATGTATGTATCTCTCCATCGTCTGTCTCTAAGTCAATCATCTCATCTTTGCTCTGCGACCAACTCTTATTCAGCTGCAGCAACGTGTACCCCAGGGTCCGTTCCTCTAGGCCCCTGTCTTTGGGTTGGATAACTCACTCCCCTCCAGCTCTCAAAGAGCCCTCTTATCTCATTCACTGTGCTTTTCAAGCACCAGTGTGACTTTGTCCATTTTCCTACCTTCTTCTCTAAGTAGTGAGTCTCACAAAGACAGGGACTCTTTTTCCTGGCATGGGTTGGCATCACACACAGTACGCCCTCAAATGTTTGTGAAAGCATAAATGGATGCCACATGTTGGGCTGCAAATGGTTAAACCTTAGCTGGCATTGCAGGGTTAAACCAGACCCCCCAAGTGGGTGTTGGACATAGGCTCATGTAGCGGTGTGGGGTCCTATGTGACCCCAGAAACACGATACGAGTTAAGGGTTAGTGTGCAACTGAACTGTACTGGGGAGATGCCCTCCACTTTCTCCTCTCCCCAGTTTTCTGTGTCTGCTAGAAGGAATGCAGAAGCTCAGCCTGAGTTCCGTCTCCCTCTGTGGGAGGGCTGAAGCAGGCATTGCCCCTCCCTGTCCTGCCCTGGACCCCATGGCCTCCATTGGAAGAGGGTGGACTTGGGACCTTCTGGTGGCTCCTCTTCTTGTAGACGCAGCTGAGGATCGAGATGGCAGGGGGTACGAGACCCCACTTCTTCCTGTGCCTGAGCCTCATCTGCCCACGTGGCTTAGCCAGGGCTTCTCCTTGCGTATGGCTCACCTAGATCTTAATGAGTTCATTCCTTGCTTCTCCAGGTGTGTGTGCTTATGACAGAATCTAGATATAAAGGGTGGGAGTTGGCCTGCTATGCTGCTCGCCCACTTTGCCTTGAGCTGTAGAGTCTACAGTGGACCAGAATGATTGAGAATCAGGCTCATTCACCCTACATGACTTCAGGAGGAGCAATTTGGCCAAAGAGATTGAATACAATGCTGTTCAACTGGGAGATCCTTTCCATCCATCCCTGTAAAATGGTGATTTCACACGCAAGGGGCTGCCAGTAAAGTCTAGCCTTCCCACAGCAGAAAGCGAGTTGGATTACCCGTCCTGGTTGAAAGCACTCTGCGAAAGTGTAATCCAACCTAAGGAAGAAATAAGCATTGTTAGAAAACTGTTAAAGTAGCTACCAGTCACTAGAACTTCTGGGTGCCAGGCACCATGGTAAGCTTTTAACATGCAATTTCTCACTTATCTGCTGAACAAAACCATGAAGCAAATATTCTCATTAGGCTCAACTACAAATGAGGAAACTGAGGCTTAAAAACAGTAAGTAACTTGTGTAGTAACTCAAATCTAGGATACCCTGCTTCCAAAGTCCAAATCATATAGGCATTTATTTATATGCACTCCAGACTTGCGTGGTGCAATACACTAGCTCTGTTCACATTAAAATTCAAGTTAAATAGAATTTAAAATTCAGTTCCTCAGGCATACTAGCCACATTTTGCAATATGACCTGGAAATACCACTACCATGTGCCAGTGTTTGGGTGCACTCCAGACCTACCACATCAGAGTCTCAGGGGCCCAGGGTAGACCCTTCTCTTCATCTCCAGAGCGAGATGTTAGGGCTGACTGGTCCTTGATGGCCTTTCTGTTTTCAAAGTAAATGATTCCATAAGAGAGTTGTATCAAAATGAAGTGATAAGGGTAAAGAGAAAGAAGAATGTAAATATCTAAGAAACCCACCTGCCTCCCAATCATATTTGATCATTTCAAATACCTTGGATACTCAGGATCATCGAGTAGCAGGAGGGGCTTGGGGCATTTTGTGGGCCATGAAAAATTACTTAAAGAACATTTTCTGACCTTGTTCAAGGTCATGCGTTCAGCATGCTGCAGATTGACCTGGGCAGGCAGAACCCTCATGCCACTACAGGCGTCAACCTGTTTGCTCAGTGGAGGCTCCTCTTGCTCTTCAAAAACAAGAGTGCCTCAGGCAGCAGCAACCCTGAGCTGCTGCGGAAATGCCCCTGTCCACAACCACGCTGAAGCAGAGACAAATGCTCAACAGCTGAATGTGAACACGCTCCTTGGTTATGGTCTGTGGCCAAGCCTGGCTGCTGACACGCTAGTTTGTTTGCTAATTTGGCCTCAGGGGGGCAGTATAGCCCAAGGTTCCTCCTGGCTTGGAAGGCTTTTCCCTGAGTGTAGGCTGAGAAAGACTCAATCTCCATCTGTGCTTTGAAAAACTAGTTTGCATCCCAAGAAACAATAATAAGCCCCTGAAACATAAAAGAATCGCAATAATGCAGAGCTCATTATCGAACCAAGTAATAACAATATGAAACCAAATATAAGACTTATAAAAGTGCTTATTGAGATTATGAAAGAAATATAGTCATATCACCTGTGCATTATATATTTACATATAATCCAAGATATTAAAGTTTGCCCATGTTTCAGAATGGGCTGGGGTTTAGCCTAGTTGGTAGAGGGCTCTTCTATGCTGAGGACCCGGGTTCAATCCCCAGGACCTCAAAAATGGGAGAAGGATGTGGCAATCCACTCCCAAAGCAATCTTGAAACAATCAGCCATTGAAAACACTATGAGGATTGCTATGACTCGGACCCCACTCGATGGCAGCTAACAACAGCGTTTTGGAAAAATACAAGCAAGACTCTTATAGTGAGTTTTATTTCAAATCAAAGGAGCTATGGAAATGCCTTGTGGTTTCCCATTCTGTTTCCTCTCACCCCTTAGGGCTATGGAATATTTCTACATACTCTGACTAGAAGTGGATACATTGGCACACTGTGAGAAAGAGCAGGTAGAAAGTTCTTGGCTTGTTCTCAGGTTCACATTTCCCCTTCCAGCCCATGGACCAGTCGCGGGTAGGTGTTAGGCCTTCATTAGAAGCGATGGTTGTGTTTGGGAGCTTGACCGCCCTTCTGAGAGAAAAGCAATGACTTGCAAATTTAATCATAACCATGGGAAGGCCAATGCCTGTTGGTGTAGTTAGAGCTGTCTCAACTAAGAACCTAGTGTTTTGCCCTCGTTAGGGACATTCACTCGTACTTTGACTTTATCCGTGGCGTGTATGTGTCCCCCTCTTTGGTAGGGGCCCAGGGAGCATGGTGAGTGGAGTCAGATCCTGAAGAAGTCAGATCATGCTGAGTTTAAACTCTGAGGAGGAGGCATGAGTAGGAAGGGCTCATGTGGACGGCTGTGGAAAGGCCCTAAGCACCCAGAGTAGCTGTCCACATTACTGCTGGGCTCGGCTAATAAGATGGAAAGGGGCGCATCCATGTGAATCACCCATTAAAAACTAATCCCTTCCACCTCTCCGAGGAGGCTGCCTTCATCATGGCAAGCAGAGCTCCCTTTTCCCTGTCTGCCACACTCCCCCTACTCTACCCCAGCCACCACCCATTCTGCCCTGGCTCCTTCCACCCTTGAACCTATGAGGTGGAAGGCAGTTCCTTGAGTTTGGTTGAGAGACGCTGTCCCCCTCGCCAGATCCAGCTGTCCTGTCTTTAGCTCATTGTCGCATCTCCAAGGAGAGCCAAGACTGACTGTAGCATTTGCTGCCCATAACCTGCTCTAGAAGTTGAATAGGAACAGATTAAACCCCAGCATGTTCCAAACTGTGAATGTGACCCCCACAAGCCCCTCTACCTGGAGCACAGGTCCTCTCTCAGGGTAAGAGACATGTGCACAGAAATCCAATGAACTCCATTGTCATCATTGCGAGGACAACCAAGTTTGTGGCAGGAATTTTAGATCAAAGCAAGCAATCTTTATGACAACCAACCTCATCTTTGCCACTACCTGCCGACCATTGGGATCCCACCCAGGCCATGAGGTTGCCTTGTCTTCTTAGTTTTCAGATAGACAACTGACTGACATCAATTCCCTTTTTAAAGACACGTCAACTCTTCTGCTAGAGAAAAATGAAATTTGAAATTTAAAAACCTTCTGGTCAACTGTTCATAAACTCCACCCTTAGAAGTAGTATCTTTAAAAACAAATTATTGTAGCAGTTTTTCTCAGGAAGAAAGTTCATGTTTAAAAATATTTAAAAGGAAATACAACTCCTTTCCTACTTAAACTAAAACCTACATTTAATTAAGGAGTGATTAAACTAAGGGAGTTTTACAAGACAAACTACTTGTAAAATACTTTGACAACTTTATGTGCTATTCCCTAGATATATTTTTGACTGATAGGATAAGAATAGAATTATTTTCAGAAGGTAGTTTTTATTAGATGTGTATTTTCTCCCAAAGAATTTATAACTTTCTATACCTGTAAGAATATACAAATACAGCTAAGGCCATCCTGGGCCACATAGACCCCATCTGAAAAAGAAAAAAACAAAACCAAACAAAACACACACACACGTAAGACCAACAAAAAACAAACAAAACCAAACTCAAATACACGCAAAGATGTCAGAAAGTCTTTGGAGTGCTCCAGAAGGGAGGGTTCCAGCAACTTGTGCACTTTCAACATCCTTCATAACAGAGAGGAAGACAGTTCCACTTGTTCACTTCCTGCTGACAGTCACAATGCTCTAGCTTCATATTCACAGCTTGAGAAAAATCAGTAGCATCTCTTATTATTCTGATACTTCTGTTCCCTGAGTGATTCTCCCTTCTTTATGGTTCCACACTTAGTCTTTACTGTGATGGTCTTAGCTACTCCAAGATTTGAAACAATCTCAGGTATGTAAGAAATCATAAGCAGCGCCACAAACAATAACAAACACAACAACGAATCACAAGTCTCCTTTTGCGATGAATACACCCCTTAGTGTTTGGGGAGGTTTGTCTGCAGGAGGCATCTGGAAAGTATCTCAGGCCTCACACTCGGCCTGAAGCAGAGGGGTTGGTATACTTTTATCACTTTTTTTTTTTAAATTTAAGAACTTCAGTTTAGTAGAATATAGAGTGTTGTTGTTAGGTGCTGTTGAGTCAGTGGCTGAATAATAGCGACCCTATGTACAACAGATAAAACATTATTGTGAGTGCTTCTCTGCTATTCATAGGGTTTTCAATGGCGGGTTGATTTTTGGATGTGGGTTGCCTGGTCCTTCTCCCAGGCTTACAGTATCTGGTGTTCCCAGGTGGTCTCCCATCCAAGTATTAACCAGGCTTGACCCTGCTTAGCTTCCGAGACCTGATGGGATCGGATGCCACAATGCTAGGGCTGTAGGCAGAATATAGAATAGGACTTTCATAAACCAATCATTTGGCTAATGACTTTCTGCAATTGCTTAAGATTTTTCATTTAAACCTTTCTCCTTATGAAATTAAAAATATAAAGAAATACAAGTTTATAAGTTTCTTTGCAGTAAATAACACAAAGCTATGCATACTACAATTAATCTTAATATAACACATTTCCCTCATGAAGTTACTTTTTGAAATAGCTAGAAATTTGAGAGAATCAGTGTGGACTTTTGCAACTTTTGAAGCTCTGAACAATGTTTTTCCCAAATGAATGTGCCATTTTCCCTCTTTGCCTATTGATAGGTCAATGCAGAAAGCTGATTCTTCTTCCATGCAGGCAGGATCTTAGTGATTTGAGCTTCCCTCACCTCTGGGGGGCCTCTTTTCTCAAGATTGTAAAGCTCTGGGGTTTAACTGCGTAACCAATCCTTCTCCGATATGTTCCTACACCTCAGGCTCAAGCATTCATGACTAGAGTGTTTCACAGCCTCCTGGAAAGCCTCAGTACTAGAGCTGGCCAGGAAAGACTTTGCTGACACCTGCTTGACCCCTCTGATACCTAGGGTTATCTCTGACTCCTCTCTGCCACTCAACTCCAACCCCAGCTCACCCCAAGTGCTGACACTACATCCTAAATGCAGAACTATTTTGCTTCCCTGCTCTTGATCCCTGGTACTTGGAACTGGGTAAAGGCCATCCTTACCCCAACCTTATTATTGCTGGTCTTATTGACCTAAATGCTTACCTTTCCTGGTCACCCACTGGCCATGAAATACGCTTCCTACAACTCTGGCCAGGGTGGTCCCTGCTGTGCTTGTGACTTTGACACAGCAAGGTTGTCAACATCCTCAGGACCCAGCCTTGATCTTCCTCCTCAGCATCTGTGCCAACCACCCATAAATCTTCCACCCACCAAGCCTTGTCCCCAAAGACCTGCCGCCTGAAGCTGGATTCCCTCTCCTCCACCAACAGATGATTGACCTCAGGTCCCTTCTCATTCAGAAATGTTCCCAGCGCTCCTAGACCCCAGGGAGCTCATCTGCTTCTGAAGTCTGTGCAACTTATTACCCATCCCTTGAAGAGGAAATCACAGGTAGAAGGTGCCATTTCCTAACTAACCACGCTCCTGGGTTTCTTTCCCCGGCAAGACAATGACCTATTTTTAAGAACATTTTACAAACTGAATATCATCTTGCACAAGGGAAGAACCTGTACAGCATATGTTTCTCAATTTTGTTCCTTCTCTTCAGATAATCAAACTTAAGAATCAGCAATTCTCCGAATATTTTTTTATAGCAAACTTTTGCAATGAAGGAAGAGTTTGCCAATAACTTGATGTAAGTAGAGAAGAAATGAGAAGGGTCACTATTTCATCAACATATTTTCATTGAGCTTTCTAGAATGGGTAAGCTTGAAAGTGTTAACTTGTCAAGCTGACAAGTCCATGGATGGAGCTTAGACCTCCTTTGACAGTAATTTCTTTTTACAAAGAATCATTCCCGCCCCCAGGCTGAGTATAAAAACTGACTCATGGGCACAACTAGGTCTACGTCATAAGTCCACTTGAGCCAAGGTCACAAGCCAGTGGAAATGTCCTGCTCCCCAGTGCTTTGGGTGTACACTGAGCTTACGCGCTCAGGAGCCTCCTGCTGGAAGATCAGACAGTGTTTGCAAAAGTGTTTGGCGACGTGCTTCCGGAAGAACCCCGAGAGATACTTGCGGAACTTCTCCCCGACGAAGGCGTAGATGACAGGGTTGATGCAGCAGTGTGTCATCCCGAGGGTCTCCGTCACCTGCATGGCCTGGTCCAGTCTATCAGAGCTATTGCAATTATTTAGGCCAAAGAACCCCTGGAAGGTGGTCAGGAGGAGCACGAGGTTGTAGGGAGTCCAGAAGAGGAAGTAGACAATCATGATGGCGAAGATGAGCCTCACAGCCTTGTGCCTCCTCTTCTCATTCCGACACCGGAGCAGGGTCTGCAGGATTCCTGAGTAGCAGATGACCATGACCAGCAGGGGCAGGACCAGGCCCAAGAGGACCATCTTTAATGTCTGGAACTTCTTCCAGAAATGATAGTGAGTGGTTGGAAAGTGAGGGCTGCATGTATGCCGAAGACCTTCTTTTTGAGATCTGACGAAGATGATTCCTGGGAGGGAGGCAAACACAGCCACCACCCAAGTGACTCCGCTTGTCACCACTCCAAAGGTGACAGTCCTGGCTTTTAGAGCAAACACAGCGTGGACAATTGCCAGGTACCTGTCAATGGTCAGGAGGATGATGAAGAAGATCCCGCCAAAATAGCCAATGTGATACATCCCTGTGAAGACTTTACACAGCGCGCCTCCAAACACCCACTCATTGGTGGCATAGTGAGCCCAGAAGGGGAGGGTGAGGAGGAACAGCAGGTCAGAGAGGGCCAGGTTGAGCAGGTAGATGTCAGTCATGCTCCTCAGCCTTTTGCAGTTGATCAGGACCAGGACGACCAGCATGTTGCCCACGAAACCGAAGATGAACACCAGTGAGTAGAGCGGGGGCAACAGCCCGGCGGCCACCTGCCGCACGTTAGTTTTTTGGCAGGGCTCCGAGATACTATAATCAATGTCATAGAGGTCAGTCGGCGTTGACGTTTCATAATCCATCTTGCTTGACCCTGGCAGTAAAGAAAAAGTGATGTTAAATAAAGCTGAAAGTAGCCAGTGGCCTTCTGTGAATGCAACTTGCTTTATCCCTTAGTAGGTCTTAACCCACTGATTTCTATGTTCAATGGAGCTCCCTTTTTGGCCTGAACAATGAACTTTTGTGGTGAAGGAAAGGTTTGCTGTTATTCACAGAAGCAAGGTGTCTCATTTCCTATAGGAACGAGGCGTGAATGAAAGTATGATTACAATTTTTCAGAAAATGAGTCAGATGTCATGGAACTCACAGGCCTACCATCTGTATTGAAGCTGCCATTCCCTGAAGTTAGCCTACAAAGAGCAAATACAAGAGAGCCAGTAAGAAGGAACAGGTCCCAAGGGCACATACTTGATACCAACTATGATTCTGGCTTCATACCCGTTTGTTTGCCTGGTCCTCCAGATGACCTTCTGAGGCAGGCAGTATTGTTTATATTTTGCAGACAAGGACCCCAGAACACAGACACAATGAGAAACTTGTCCAAAGCTATGCAGCCTGGAAGTAGCTGATTTTGAACATAGGCATCTTTCACCCTTAACCACAATGTCGCCTTTGTTTCCCACCACCTCACTCCTTGGTAACAGAGCTAAGGAGCAGGACCAGCAGCCTGGTGCCTTGATATGGTCAGAAAGAAATGGGCTGGAGCCCAGGTTCCTTAAAAGAGATCATAGAAGCCAACACCACAAATTCAGGCTCCTATCCTCACATTTTCTCTGAAGTTTTAGTTCTCAAGGTGCTATGATTAAGAACACTCATACAAATGCAAGAGATGGCCAAGAAGAAAAGTTTCATCAACCTCTGTGGACACAAGATCTGGGTATTTCAGCCTTATAACTAGCTGGCTTGTTCAGGCTCTTTAAGTTCCACTGCCATAGCTCAGAATCCTCTCTAATTAATCCTTATAAGTCTCAGACTCCTTGTATCTCACATTAGGTAGCTGGGAGAAGCACCTGGAAAATCTCATCTTTAACTTCTGAATCAGAAAAAGACCCATACACTAAATGTGTTGCAGAACTGATATATTAGAAGAAAAATTTATTTGATGTTCCTAATTTGATATTACTTTGGATAATATTGAGGCTTCCCTCTTTTCTGGGCAAAAAACCCCAAGAGAACGAGGTTTAGACACAGCTTTTGATGAACAGATGTCCAGAGGTGCCCAGTGAAGATGTTTCAGTTCTTCTTAATTGGACATAATCTCTGATGAGCTCTCAGTGAAGCCTGATCTCTCTGGAAGCCTTTGAGAAGTAAGGATTGCTTGCTTGTTTAAAAAATAATACTGTTCCTTTTAAAGTCTTTCAATCACAGTCATATTTAGTATCTTTGATGGTCTCTCACTCTGAAAGTCATTCTAAATTCTAACCCTTTCCTTATTTTAAAGATTATATTTTCAGACAGTTCTATGAGCACCTGGTGTGGCCAGATGTCTCCTACAGGTTTCCTGTTAAGATTTTTACTCATCACAGAAGCTGAGCAAACTAACAGACCAAGCGGCTGAGGGGTGACTTACCAGAGAGAGTTTCTTGTGGGAGGAACAGATGTCTCAGCTCCTCTGGCCAGTTGAGCTGTGCAAATCAAACATATAGACAGTATAAAGCAGGAAACTCAAGTTTCTTTCGAAGGAGGGTGGAGTCTCATGAATAAGTGTCCTGCAGGGGAAGAAATCACAGTACAGTTCTTCTTTTTCTTCTTCTTCTTTTTAAAGTTGTGTTTAAAATAAGCTGGAGAGGAAAGCTCTGTTCTGAATGTTTATTCACGGGCTTCCCTCATTCAATTATTTCACTTCGGTTCTCTGCTCATCCGATGACAAAGAGCCTGTTAGAAAGAATGAAAGGATATTGAAGATAGAATACTTATACTTGCCTACTCAAAAGCTTACAGTCGAGTAGTAAATCACTCTCCGATAGGCAAATGATTTTGTATAATACCACAGGCTTATCTCGTGGGAAAGCAAAAGGAACACAGTCCTCCTTAATAGTTGTCCTCAACGAAAGTAAACTCAAACCAATGTTAAGTTCAGAGGGAAGCTATCCTTGAGTTCCCTTTGGCTGCCCGCCTCTGCTTCCCTTCCTATTGCAATTCACACACTTAGCACCTAATACTATTTTTCTCTATAAACTTAAACAACTGGTTGTCTAAAAGGTTACAATTGTAGGTTCACCTGTGCACTAAACATATTTCACATCTTTCTCTGGAAGTGGGTAGCTGATGGGTCATATCATTACATATTTCCTTTCTATTTGCTATGCTATGGCCCTCCAAACCACCACACATTTATGGGCACCAGCAGTATGCCAGATTTTTAAGTGATGGAGTTCCTCACTCCAAGGACATGATTTATTTGGAGTTCTGAGGGATTTTCCACATGAAATAGACAACTGACAAAAGTATATAGTCAAGCCAGGCATAGTGGTACACACCTGTAATCCCAGTGGCTCTGGAGGCAGAGGCAGGAGGATTGCAAGTTCGAGACCAGAGGCAGTCTGCATAATTTAGCAAGACCATGTCTCAAAAAGTAAAAAAATGGGCTGGGGGTGCTGCTCAGTGGTCCAGCACTTGCAAAGCATGCACGCACAAGGCCCTGGGTTCAACCCCTAGTACCGCAAAAAAAAAAAAAAAAAAAAAAAAAGAGGTATACAGTCAGGTTGAGGATTATATGATCAAACAGTATGCAGTCATGTTAAGCTTTCTTGGTGGCTGGTGACTCATCCCAAAGCCTGTAGTAATGATGACAGAGGGTTGCTCCTGAGCCACAGAGGTCCCTTGGGCTGCCATCACCTTTGCTGTCAAATAAGAAGCTCTGGTTTGTGAGCTATGGGAAGGCAAAGGAGACTCCAAACAGCAAAATCATGTCCCTTAACCTGGGGAAGTAGCCTTGTATATGGACTAAGCAAATGGCTTCTGCAGCCAGACAGGTAAGCTGGAAGCTCGTCCGTACCCTCAGCTTTCCCTTCTGTGGATGGGGAGGGTAACAGCAGGATTGAATGGGTTTGGCTGTTGCCATTGGAGATTCCCAAACTGTCTAACCCAAGCTCCTTGGAATCTGATTTCTGCATGTATCCTCCAATCTGGTCCTTATATAAATATCCCCACTTCCACAAAGCCTTGGAAAGGGGGATTGAGACATTAGTTTGCTTCTTTCCAGGTGACTAGTATCCTCAGGAAAGCCTACTTCCTTTCTTCCAACTCTCATCTCTCAGGTATTGGCTTGCCATGTGGCAAGTGTCCAAACCTATTGTTATTGTTAGGTGCTATCCAGTTGAGTCTGACTCATAGTGACCCCATGTACAACAGAATGAAACACTCCTCTACTAGCCAGTGCTTCTCTGCTATTCGTAGGGTTTTCAATGGCTGATTGTTTGTTTCAGGATGGTTTTGGAAGTGGGCTGCCATGTCCTTCTCCCGTTTCTGCAGCACTGGGGCTCGAACCTAGGGCCTCAAAGAGATGAGAGATGAGAGTCAAAGAGCACAGAGCAGCACTCTGCCAACTGAGCTACACCCCAGTCCTGTCCAAACCTGAGTTCAGTAAAAACACAAGGAACCCACATCCAACGTTTAGACAGACTACAGCACAATAAACATCAACTCAATTGCTCATTCAGTGATGCTTCCTTAGAGTCTATTTTATAAACAAGATAAACAAAACTGAAAATCTTTGATTCTTTTTTCCCAGTTCTTTGAAGGATTGCCTTGTATTCACTGGTAATACAGTTCAGTAGAGCTCTTGCATGCTGCTGGACAAATGTTAGATGTCTGTTTATTTTTCAGTTTGTGACTATTGGTGGTTTTTCTACACCCGTGCCAGTCTGGGGCGTTGGCTGTGCGCCGCGTGATTGTCATCAGGGAAGACGACATGAAGTCATGCTCACCCCCAGAGGGCAATGTGGAACAGTGGAACAGCCTCAGAGTCACTCCGCCAGGGTACTTCCTCTCTAGGAGCTTCTGTCTCCTCATCTGTCAAGGGACGTGCTAGACCTGGGACTGCTGCCCCCTTAAATCCCACCTGACTGTACATAGTCTGGGAAATACACGTTGGCTGGGAAGGAGTGCAAGGAAGCGCAGCTTAGCAGGGCGTGACCCTCTTCCCAGTTTCTGGTCCAGATTTGTGTTCTAATAACTGCTGGGATAGGGCTTCCTTCCCAGGATGCATGAGGAAGTGAGGACCCGTGGGAAATTCCTCAGCAATGAATAAGTGAAACGGTGTTCTGGATACAACAATCACAAGGACAATGTAGCCACGTGTCATGCTGAGACTTGATTTCCTGCACTGTTTCTTTCTGCTTTCTCTCTCCCAGCATGCACGGCTCTTATCCTCACAGGGACTATATTCAGATTCCCTGCAAGAAACCAACTTTTGATCAGCTTGTCACTCCAGAGTCAATGCCAGTGCTCCTCTGGGACACTGGCCAGTCTTTAAATAGCTGCTCCTTCTCTAGTCTTCATCTTGCCAGGCGTCTTTGATCTCTGTGCTCTCTCCAGGTCATTACCAGCCCACAGTGATACAGACAGTAAAAATAACAAATGAGACTTTTATTTTAAAGATGAAGGTCTCATCTGGATGAATGGATAGATATATAGATAGCAGATAGATAGATAGATAGATAGATAGATAGATAGATAGATAGATAGATAAACAAAACACACAAGTAGAAGGTGGACTGTTGGTGAGGAGGAAGGAGATGGGAGGGAGAGGGTCATGAGAGGCAACGGGGCAGTGAACATGAGCGATGTGCAGTGGTATGCATGTATGGAAAAGTTATAATGAAACCTATTAAGTTGTCCAATAAGAAATAAACAAAAACCAAAGGTCTAATTATAAACCCAACATGTGCTCATGGTAGGAAGTTGGGAAACACACAAGGTAAGGAAAATAGACGTAGTCTCATGATCTCAAAAAAAAAATTCCTTTACACACACATTCAGATCCTGCCTTTCCCCATGCATGCTTTTTGGTTTCCACGAATTTACCACCCTCTGTGCCGCTTCACTGGCAGCTTATTTTCCCTCAAGGTTGCAACGTAGGCATTTCCTTGGAGAGTTTTAATTTGCTCGTAACTGAGGAATGACCACCCAGATCAAGATGATAAGGACTGTCTTCCCTATCACCTAGAAGGCACCATTGCCCTGCCTAGAGGAGAGTCCACCCTGACCTCAGATAGATTAAGTGTGCCTGTTCCTTAACAGCATATGGATGGAAGCACACACTCTGTCTTCTCTTGTTCAGTGGCCCATTGTGAACTGTATTTAACAGAGCTCTACTATTAAGATAGCCAGGCTCTTTCTATTGTTCACGAACACGTACTACATTGTACTACTTATCACTGCCAGGACTCTGAGGTCAAGGAGGAAGCTCCTCATCCCCAAAGCCACTTTTGCCTGGAGAGCCTGATATACATTCCACGGTCCTCCCAGAAACTGGAAGAACCACCTGTTGCTTCTCAATGTCACACCATATCACCCACGTGCCTCAGTGATGATACCTGGACCCCATGACCCCCAGCATCCCTGTGGACACAGCTCCTTCATCTTCTGCCTTGTGCACCTGTCATGGTGGCTGGGGTTGGGAGATTACCAGGCTGTTTTCCTGTTCCTGCCTTTGTCCTCTGGACCCATATACTGGGAAGTATAACCATCTTCCCAGCCCATGCACCACCTCCTTCATATGCCCTGTGAAAAACATCACACCAGGTAGATTCTTGCAGGCTGTCTTCTTCACCCCTTTCTTAGCTGTGTCCACACATGGTGGAACCCCCTTAGCTCAGCTCAGAAGCCTCCCCTACACATCTGTGATGTTTCTTTCAGAGCAGTGCCAAGCCATGAGGCTAATGCAATCTTAGGTGTGGTGACAGAGTCCAATGGACTGATTAAGACACACAGCAGATCCATGGTCACCTTAAGTGGACCAGGTCACACCTGCAGCTCTGTGCATAACAGGATGTTATGGAGGACCCCCCTGGTTGCCCTAGAACTGGCAGCTATGGCTTACGGCTGAATGCAAAGATGTGTTCAATGTTCTGTGGTGCTAGAGAAAACCACTGACACCTGGGGTCAGACACCTACCTTTCCGGTGCTTACTAGGAGGTGACAGAGCCAGCCTTGGGCTCCCACTCATCACATTAATTCTTTCCATCCCAGTCTTCACAAGGAACCAATCAGAGGGAGGAAAGGGTTGTAGACATAGGTAGGACTGATGGGATGCAGACTGGGGTCCCTCTCCTCAAAGCCAAGGGAGGCTCTGAGAGAATTGTGTGAGGAATGGGGACTTGCCAAAGGGAAGGCCAGCATTCCTTCCCTGGTGGGTCCCCATGAGGCATCCAGTGAACTGAGCAGGGGACAAGGGATTGGAGAGAGGGAATGGGTGGAGACAGAGCAGGTTATGATCCTGCAAAGGTGCCCAAAGGATGCATGTGCCCCTAGGTCATGTGGCTACCACGGGAGGCAACTGGATGACAGCTGCCATGCTGGATCCCACTGTCAGGATGAGGTGACCCTGGCACCCAAGGAGTGGTCAGCTGCAAGATGTCCAATCAAGAGAGCTCTTGCATGTCTAAGAAGTGGCCATGGGGGCCCCACCAGCCCTAGACCCTCTGGAGAGGGCACCCATGAGTGAATATCTGCCTCTTTGGGGCATCTTGGCCAACATGGAGTGAATGATGGCAAAGGCCAGCTGGATAAAGACATATGTGCCCTTTTCTTAGTCTTCTGTTTCTGTTCCCAATGCCAGCCCATGCCCAGATGAGGAGACACAGGTCTCCCTGAGGCAGACCCCTAACTGTGGGCTGGGGATGGGGGAACAGAAAGGACTGAACATGGCCGCTCTCCAGGCAGAAGCCTCCAGGATCCAGTCCACCCTAAAGGCCAACTGAACCTCGTTGGAAAGAAATGAAATAATTTCATAATGTGAGTGGATTATGTTAGGAAGTTTTATAGGAGATGGTAGGAATAAGACATTATTTGGTGGCATGGCCTTTGCTTGGGAGGCTGATGAGCTGGCAGAGCGTCTCAGGGGGTGAGAGGAAGCTCACTTGCCCCCGGCTGGAACTGTGAAGGCTTGTATTACGTGAATATGTGTGTGCATGTGCGTGTGTACACACACACACACGCACATACACACACACATGCACATACAAATGCACCTTTCCCGAAGTTACAAACACAGCGCCATAGAGGCCACATTCTAAGAAATCTCCAGCCTCAATCGCTCCCAGCGCCTGGGCCCTGTCTCCCCTTGGTTCTCAAGCTGCCCCGCACAGGTCACTCAGTAGCCCAGACTCTTCCCTCAATATGTGTTTCCCCAGGTGGCCCTTTCCTGCTGGCTAATCTCCCCTGAGGCCATTTCGATTTGTCAGGGAAGTTTAAAGAACGAGCAAAAGTGAAAGGGGAAGGACAGGTCTGGACGGTGCCCTCACTTGCTGAACAGCAGCAGAGGCTCGCTGGGGATGTACGGCTCCCTAGCTGCTTTGGGTGGTATAGGCCAGGGGAGAAGGCATGGGATGGGCTGAGTCAAACCACTTCCTCCACCAAAGAGGTCCTAGACACCCATGGGGACTTGGGATGGTGGCCTCGCCTTACCTCATATCTGTTTACCTCCCACTGCCCACATAAAGCTTCTCCCAGAATAAAGGTGAGTCAAGGTCTCACTTCTGGAAGGGGACAGAGCTGGTAACACACGGTGATTTCTTCAGTGGCAGCAAAGTCCTGCTATAGCTATGATGACTGTGATGTAGTACTGTCATTGAGTTAGTCACTGTCCACAAGGCTCTCAAAAAATCCCACCTCCCGCTCTAATCCTGTGCTCTGCACAGCATGGGATGATCGTGTTGATAGTGTAGGAAGTCAGGAATGAGTGGTGGGATGCCAAGGCTTAATCAAGGATTTGAGGCACAAAGAGCATAGCTTGGGTCTGTTAAAACAAATACCCCTGTTCAAGGGCCAACAAGACCTGGGGCTGGTTAGATCGGGAAATCTGCTCAAGAAACTAGCACAATTTAGGGCTATTAAGATCCAGGTGTCAGCTCCAGATGCTGGCTGGGCCTGCCTGTGTGTGAATCTTGGGAGGCTTGCTCAGATGTTAGAAAAGGTAACATTCTCTGTCGCACAAATAAAGATCAATCTCAGCCAGGTAGACCCCTCTCCATTCTGATCAAAGAGTAACTGAGGTTCAGTCTACCATCTTCTCACATGACATTAGCATAGCCGTTCAGGTCCCCTTGGTGGGCTCTTCAAGCAAATTATGGGCAACCTGCAAATGCAGTCAGATAAAGGTCATAAAAATCTAGAAACTGACAAAAGCAAACACAAAAACAAAAACAAAAAAACTCCATGGAAAGGGGAGGGACCTGGTTGATAACTTCCTAAAAAAAAAACCAGTAAAGAAAGGTCTGGCTTCTGCTGATGTGCTCACTTGTCCCTGAGTAGCCCCCTCTTCCTCTGAAGGCATCTTTTCTTTAATTCTTTTTCTATAATAAACTTTACTCTTGCTACTATCTCTGTGTCTTGCTTCAGTTCTTTCTGCTCTATCCCAAGCACTGGGGATCCCATCTATATGTTAACAATGTTTGCACACTCTGTACCTTCCAGTCCATCAGCAGGCCCTGGGTGGGGCTGGGCATGGTTATGGGCAATTACATCCTTCTTTACCTTCCCTATAAAGCCTGGTAGACCTTGGGGGTGTTTATCATACAGAATTCCATCATGGAAAACAAACAGGCACTTTTCCAAATTTTATTTGTGAGGCCACCATACATACCAAGTGTATTCATCAATTTTTGGACCTCTTAGCAAATAACCCCTGAAACTCGGTAGCTTACCATAGCAGACAGGGGTTTCTTGTTCCTGTTCCATGGGGCTTCGGGCCCTGGCTCCACCCTGTGCAGACTTTGTACTCCCCAGGGTGCAGGACTGGGGTTGGGGGAACAGGAACTGGCCTTCCAGTGGCTGAAAAGAGGTTTGGCCCAGCCACTCTGAAGGCTCTGCTTGGATTGGCAGAAGTCCTCTTACTTACCTTCCAGGGGCCCAGCAGGCTGTGGATGGGTGGGCTGTGTGGCTGGAGGGCATGTGGCCTGCAGGGCAGGGTGCAAGTCACACCCCGAGGGCAGGTGTGTGTAATTTACTCAGGGGAAGAAGTACAAAGCAGTAAGCAAAACAGTGACTACACCACAGTTTTTAATCTTTTCAACAATATCCTTAGGGCATTGATTTATTTTCTAAATCATATGTTTTAAAAACAGTATTTACATTTTATCATGAAAATAAAACTGTGTGTGTTCTTTAGAGTATCTGAAGGTGACACTTCCCCAGCCCCTACTTCTTCCTGAAACCATCTCTAACCATGTGGTGAAAGTCAACCACAGTGATTTCCAGGTCTCAAGTTGCATATTCCAATGTTCTTTGTTTTTATCAAATTTGAAACACATCAGTGATAGAGTGTCTCAAAGCCAGAATCGCCTCCTTGATTAATACAGCATTGTCAGGCTTGGCAACAGAGGAACTGGTAAAATAATCTTTCATCACAGTGGAGATGTGGCCCAGTGGTAGAGCACTTGCCTAGCATGCATAAAGCCCTGGGTTCAATCCCCAGTACTGCAACAAATAATTTAATGGGAGAAGGACCTGGTGACCCACTCCCTTCCTCCAAAAACAAACAAAAAACCAATCAGCCATTGAAAACTCTATGAATAAGCAAGCAAACAAACAAAAAACCCAATCAGCCATTGAAAACCCTATGAATATCAGAGAAGCACTAATAACACTGTTTTGCCTGTTGTAGGTAGGGTCACCATGAGTCGGACACCAACTCAATAGCACCTAACAACAACAACATAGGAACTCATAAAATAATCCTTCATCACCTTTGTAAGTTGCAGGTTTCAGCCTTCATTTTACTTTGTCTAGTAAAAAAAAAAAAAAAATGTCAGCAGGGCACCATGGGGCATGCCTGTATTCCCAGTGACTCAGGAGGTAGACGCAGGAGGATTGTAAGTTTGAGACCAGAAGCAGTCTGTGTAATTTAGTGAGACCCTGTCTCAAAA
>VMDO01003684.1:38903-68648 GCA_007922755.1 Pedetes capensis | reverse complement strand
GAGTGAGGAGGCCCTGGGTTCAACCTTCAAGTACCAAGGGGGAGAAAAAAAGTCTAAACCCTATGCCAGTATCCAAAAATAAAAAGCTGGAAGGTTGTCTGGGAACCATTTTCCCAGTCCATCTAGAGTCTTCCTTACCTATGCTGATAATCTAGATGTGGAGATGCACAGGCCAGGTATGTGCTTTGCAAAGTAGGGGTCTCTGTCCTACCCTCCCCAGACCCCCTCTCTGTCCCAAGGACAGCATCAAGGCCCCTACCCATGGCTGTTCTGTGACCATCCAGGGCACTGTGTTATGCAGTATCCTTCACATTCTCCCCAGATCCACTCTTAGACCTCTGCAAACTGGCTTTTATGGGAGTGCAATTCTACAGCCAGTAGTTATATGATTAAGAGCATCAGGAAAGAGGCAGAAACGATGGCTGTGGGAGGCAGGGAACAGCAGGAATAAGGGAAAACCAGCTTGGGTTCAGACAGGAGCCTTTCCTGGGTTCTGACGCATCCCTCTCTGGCCTCTCTTAACTGGCTCTGGAAACTTCCCTACAGTGGTTCCTCACGCCCCTTGTCTTCCTGCTACAGCTCTCCATGCCTGCTGGTGGCGCCCACTCTTCTTCCCCTCCTCTTGGGCAGTACCCCCAACCTTCCCCTCTCCCTGCAAAGACCAAACAAGGGCCTTTATTTTTAGTTTTTTAGCTTGTCATTTAGGATGCAAATTTGATAAATAAAATTTTTCTTAGTTTAATACAGGGAAAATGTGGCCTAAGAAGCATGTGAACTACGGGGCATGATAGTTGATAGATTTTGAATGTATCATAAATACCCCACATGAAAGCAAAAATATGCCATCCACGCATGTATAAGATCACAACAAGTTCTTACAGTTCTTGAACTTTCCATGCCTGGAGAAGTCTTCAGAATGAAATACATGGGGGAGAGGGGGCGGAGGGTCAGGGCTACTTCCCCGCTCAATGAGCAAGCCCCTTGCTCCCCTTCACTTCACCTTCAGATTCTCCTGCTTCGTGACCTTCAGCTTTACCTTCACCTTCCTCTTCAGCCTCCCCTTCATCTTAGTCCAGGCTCAGCCATGCTCATCTCTCCCTCCGTCTCACACTCAGCTCTGCCCCTTTCACCCCATTCCAATGTATCCCATGCCTATCTCATTCTCCCCACTTCCAACTTGATTTCTGGAGATTGACAGCATCAAGGGTGAAGACTGGAAAAAAGAGCACTAGCACAGGGCAAGGAGGCATTTCCCAGGAACTGAGTAGAGCTTGCTGGAGATCCAAAGTCTGAACCCATAGTTATTCTAGAATATTCCTTGAGCATGCACTGGATACACAAGGAGTGGCATACGTCTGCCTTGGTACAGCACTGAGGTCACTGGGGACTTGATTTATAGGTCTCTGTTCTTCAACAACCCCTTCAGGCTTGTTAGTATATACAAATTATTATCGCCTTTGAAAACGAATGAACTGGCACTCATTTTATAAACCAGCTGAGATCTCCTGATCCCCGGTGGAAGGAGTGAATGTTGAACTCACGCGATCTGCTGTCTCCCCATAGAGAATTGGGCATTGTTTGCAGAACCATTTGGCGACATGCTTCCGGAAGAACACGGAGAGGTACCTCCGGAACTTTTCCCCGACGAAGGCGTAGATGACAGGGTTGATGCAGCAGTGTGTCATCCCGAGGGTCTCCGTCACCTGCATGGCCCGGTCCAGGTGACTGGCGCTCTCACAGTTACTGAGGCCAAAGAACCCCTGGAAGGTGGTCAGGAGGAGCACGAGGTTGTAGGGAGTCCAGAAGAGGAAGTAGACAATCATGATGATGAAGATGAGCCTCACAGCCTTGTGCCTCCTCTTCTCGTTCCGACATCGGAGCAAGGTGTGCAGGATCCCTGAGTAGCAGATGACCATGACCAGCAGGGGCAGGACCAGGCTCAAGATGTTCCTCATGATTGTATGGAAATTCTTCCATTCTAGTGGGAAATAAGGGCCACAGTAGTTTCTAGAATCTTCTTCCTGGAATTTAGTAAAGATGATTCCTGGGAGGGAGGCAAACACAGCCACCACCCAAGTGACTCCGCTTGTCACCACCCCAAAGGCGACAGTCCTGGCTTTTAGAGCAAACACAGCGTGGACAATTGCCAGGTACCTGTCAATGGTCAGGAGGATAATGAAAAAGATCCCGCCAAAATAGCCAATGTGATACATTCCCGTGAGGACCTTACACAGCGCGCCTCCAAACACCCACTCATTGGTGGCGTAGTGAGCCCAGAAGGGGAGGGTGAGGAGGAACAGTAGGTCAGAGAGGGCCAGGTTGAGCAGGTAGATGTCAGTCATGCTCCTCAGCCTTTTGCAGTTGATCAGGACCAGGACGACCAGCATGTTGCCCACGAAACCGAAGATGAACACCAGTGAGTAGAGCGGGGGCAACAGCTGGGCTGCGATTTGCTTCACGTCCAGTTTGTGACACGGCTCACTGTAATCATAGTCATAAGCAGTGGTGGCCTCTTCACTGGTCCCTTGGATATTCCTAGCAAAGACAGAATGAGACGTGGGGAGCATGTTGTAGAGGATCTGGGGTAAGATGTTCTCGTCCTCCATTTCCCTCGGTTCTGTAGACGGAACAAAATGATGAGCTCACAGCAGAAATGTCACAGTCCTTAACCCCAATAGCCCATCTATGCTCAAGCAATGTCCCGGGTTTGGTCTCTCTTTGGCCACAACCATCTCCTTAAAAGCATGTGTGTATCACTTCTCTTTTATTCTTAGTAGCAGGCATCTGTTTTCTACTCATAAGCCTACTCACAAGCCTTCCCTAGTGAGCAAGGTTCTCACTGAAAGCTGAAAAATGCTGGACACCTCTATTCTTTGCTTTCTTTGCAGATGGTATGCAGGAGACTGTACAATAAGATATAAGTGGAGTCTGCTGGAGCTTCTAGGAAAGCTCTTCCCTGGTAAGAGAGACACAAAGAGAGGCTCTGGGTTCAATTTTCCAGTACTGCCAAGAGAGAGAGAGGGAGAGAGGGAGAGAGGGAGAGAGGAGAGAGAGAGAGAGAGAGAGAGAGAGAGAGAGAGAGAGAGGAAGAAAAGAAGAAGAAGAAGAAGAAGAAGAAGAAGAAGGAGGAGGAGGAGGAGGAGGAGCAGCAGCAGCAGCAGCAGCAGCAGCAGAAGAAGAAGAAGAAGAAGAAGAAGAAGAAGAAGAGGAAGAAATTGAGGAGAAGGAGAAGAGAGAAACCCTGTCTCCCCTTTTCTCTTTTTGCAGCTTATCTTCTGCAAGATTTGTGCTTGGGACCATGAATGAGAGACCCAGAGAATTTAGAAAGAAGCTACCCAGAGTTCTAAACTCATGCTAACTGCTGATTTTCTGACTTATTATTATCTGAGAAAAAGAAACCACTGGGAATTTCATTTTTTCTATTACTTGCAGCCCAAATCATTCTGCTAGCACTTCCAACTATCTTTCTCCATCATCTCACCCAAACTTCTACTACTAACACTGCAAAGACAACCCAATGTTCAAATTCCTCAGCTTTGTTCCAATTTCCTCCTGGTGGAGAGCTTGATCTTTTGCTAACTTCCTCCATTTAGAACACGTTTTGGCTTTGAGGAAGAAGCTCCTATCTGACTACTTCTTATACATGTTCTTCATTATTTCCTCCCATGGCCCCCACCCTAAAAGTCTCCACATACCATACTTGACTCTCACCTCTTTTGCCTCTTTATTCTTCCTTCAGAATTTTTACTGAATCATGTCAGATAATCTCAGGGTTCAGATTTCCCTGTACACTAATGCTCCACAAAACTCTATCTTTAAGTTGCACCTTTCTCTTAAACCTAAGAGTGAATATTTTCATATTAATCTCTTTCCATGTACTTATTCACACAGCCAATATTTATTAAGCACCTATTATGATCCATGCTCTGTTTTAGGCACTGAAGACACAGCATTGAGCAATGTGGATCTCACACAGGTACTTCAAATTCAGCTCACCCTACTCTGAGCACCCCCTGAAGCTTGCTCCATCCCATGCATTCCTTTATCTTAGTCCTTGTCATTTATTCCATGGCCTGAGAAGTAAGATGTGGCATTACTCTGGATCCTTTCCACTTCAGAAAATTAAGGGTCAGCATTTGGAGCAAAACAGACCTGGATTCAAACCCAGCTTCTGATGTACAAGCTGAATAATTTGAGGCTAATTACTGCTTCAAATCTCAAATCCTTTATGTAGACAATATTGGCCCTGCTGAGTTGCTGGGCAGATCGTTGGAGGTAAGTATGTAGCAGAGCATGTGGCATAGAGAAATGCTCTGTGTTATTCTCTCTGACAAATGCTGCCTCCTATCTGCCTCTCAGATGCATCCCCTCCACACCTCTATCAACTGTCGGGATCTTGCATCATCTCCTCTCTTCTTGCTGTGTCCTGGTCTTTCCTTTGTTCATGGCTTGTCCCTGTCAATCTGTCTTCACTAAAGTTGAGATGAGATCATGCACTTCTCAGCCTAAAACCTCGCGGAGCCCCATGACTTGGATGTGGGGGGATCTCAAAGCCAGCGATTGGTCTGCCTGCATGGCTTTTCTAAGCTCAGTGCTCAGCTTTGTCTCCAATCACTTCTCACATTCCTGATCTTGTGCTCCAACCACAGCCATCTTCTGTCCATTTTCCCCCAAGTCACTATTTCCTTCACACTTCAGTGGTTTTCTATATGGCTTTCCTTCTGCCAAAATGGTCCAGAGAGCTCCTACTCATCCTTCAATACTTCCTGCTCAAATTCCCCTTCTCAGTGAAGCCTAATCTGCATCCTTTGTCAAACCTCTGTTATGCACCTATAGGCACCATATGCATCTAACTAGGCCCTTGTCGTGTTCTATACATTGTGCACTCCTCAAGGTCGAGAGCTGGTCATTTTTCTATCTCCAGCTCTCATGATTTCCTCTGACTACCAGAGGCACCAAAAAATGCTCACTGAATGAGTGCAAAACATTTAAAAACAACAACAACAACAATAATTTATGAGACCTAACATCAGTAGAGCTTGATTGTTAAGAATTATTTTCCTGGTAGCAACTGAATTTATTTTCATCCTCTACCTCTATACCTTATCCTTCCATCTTTCTTGTGATGGACACATCTCCCAGGTCTTATATTTCTCAGTACTGAGTCAGAGTCTTGCAAACTACAGGAACTAGATAAGATTTTTTTTTTTTAAATCAACGTTGGCTGGGTGTGGTGGCACATGCCTGTAATCCCAGCGGCCTGGGAGGCAGAGGCAGGAGGATCGAAAGTTCGAGACCAGAGGCAGTCTGCGTAACTTAGCGAGACCCTGTCTCAAAAAGTAAAAAAAATGGGCTGAGGGTGCAGCTCAGTGGTCCAGCACTTGCAAAGCATGCAAGCGCAAGGCCCTGAGTTCAAACCCCAGTACAAAAGGGGGGGAAAAAAAAATCAAGGTTGTGGAAAAAAATGCATACACTTCAAGAATTACAACTGCCATCAGTATTCATGTGCTCTTGAAACTCCAGGTGCCAGGGTAGACACTGGGCATACGTGAATGCACATAATCCTTAAGACACGTATCTATCCCTGAGGTCCTTCTGTAGCAGGCAGTCAGCAAAGTGGCTGAAAGGTGCCGGCCTATGTATCATTTTAGGTGTTAGCACAAGCCAGCCAGGGCTGATAGGAAGCTGCCTTTCAGAAAAAGACATTCCTCCCTTCAGACTGTGTGAACCTCCTGTGCAGAGGCAAGAGGCACATTTTGGTTCAGAGGCTGGACTGTCACGCCTGTGAACTGGAGGGGAAGGACTTCAGGGTGCAGGTTCCAGCTCCTTAAATCCCTAGCATGCTCAGAGGGGCAGAGTGAGCCTGTGGGAGTTCAAAGGGTGACTGAGCCCTGTGGTTGTCCTCATTTTGTTTTCTTTGTTGTCCCTTTTCTCTTGTCACCTAAGCCCCAAGTGAAGGCCCCACCCAGTCACATCCTGTTCTTCCTCCCCATCACCGGGATCTTTGTAGCATCTCCTGGTGCACATGATACCCTCCACCTCTGCCCCCATCAGGACCACTGCCCCAAGTGCCCAGGCTGTACAGTCCCTCAGGGTGTGCCTGGGCCCTGCATTTCCAGCTTTGAGCCTATGATTCATAAAGTCATAGAAAAATCCGCCCCCCCACCCCCCGCTGCCAACTCACTGGGGGATGGCTTCTTCCAGGTGGCACCAGGACGTCAGGCTTCTCAGCCACTGGACCAGACAGATATGGAGGTAGAAACTCTGTGTGCAGAAGTAGGAAATGTAGTTTCCTGCAGAAAGAGAAGGCGGAGATAGGAGGGCAAGTAATGGTAAAGATTTGAAAAAAAAAAAAAAAAAAAAGATCAAAAAGATGTAGTTCTTCTTTTCCAGCCAGGAACACTGTGCACCGGGTTGAGGTCTGCAGAGGAGGATTTCTGTTGTAATCTTGCTTGTGCAAGCTTGAGTGTGAGTCAGCCACTCCCTGGTACTCTGCTCCTGTTTCTGTTGGCCCTGGGCTGCTTCATCTTATGGATCTCTATCTGGAGCCCTTCTACTTTTTGTTCTCCTCCCCGTGGCAATTTGCATGGCCTGAGTATAAAAGAAACTGTCAATTTCCAAGGATAAATGCTATGGTGGGGGGCTGTTTGTCCAGTGGAGGAGATGCAGTGAGGTTTCACTATGACCAGGTGCGCTGCTTTCAATGGTATTGTGAATTTGGGATCTGGTTAGAAACTTTGTTTAGATAAGACTTTTATTATTTAAATTAATTAATTGATTGATTACTTTGGTGAGACAGAGTCTCACTGGGCAGCCCAGGCTGGACTGGAACTTGTGTTGATCCTCCTGCCTCAACCTCCCAAGTACTGGGATTATAGGTGCGCACCGCCACATCTGGATGATTAGATATGACTTTTTAATCAAAAGTGAAACTAAATGATAAGTTGTGTCAGGGATGTCCTTGTTAAGAAGGGACTCAGTTACTATAGGTCACCCTCTTTGGAAAAAAGTTTTGTTGAAATAAAGTAAAATTCCACAATGTAGGCACCATAGTGAGGAATGGCCCTAAAATCCTGCGGGCCTTCAACAGGGTCATCTGAAATGGCCCCTGGAACATTCCAGAATGCAGCAGACCCTGGGGTCAGGATCTCATGCTGTGGCCATGGCAAGTTCCAACTATCAAATGAATCATAAGATCTCTGGGCCCTGAGAGGGTTAAACGAATACAAGGCAACTCATACAACAGTGTCTGGTATGCGACAGGCTGTCAGTGAGTAAGAAACAGCACTCCATGAGCCCGGCTGAGAGCACAGGTTGAAGGCTGCAGCCACTATTGCAGCTAACAATAGCAGTAAAACCCTCAGTGCAGGCTGGGCAGCCTTTCCAGATTTAAATAAGTTGAAAACATGTGTTTTAAATAAGACCTAGGTTTCGTGCCAAGCAAAAGGACCTCAGGTTTTTCTTAGAGACAGCTCCTTCCTCTTCCTGTTCTGAAACAGGTCCATTGCCACATCTGGAGTCTACTGACCTCCAGAACTTGCCAGTTCCCTTGATTCAACCTGGGATGAGGAAGATGAAGACCCTTATTAGGATCACTTTACTTTTCTCTCATCACCCAGTGGATCCCTGATGCTAGGCCTGATATTTTATCAACAAGGAGAGACATAGTGGGAGGTAGTGGTAGAGCCAGGATCCACATCTTATCTGACCACAGGAACAGAGGGTGCACTGTCTAGAGATGAAATTATTGACAGAAGGTCGAGAAGGTTTAAGAGAACTCATGGTCAAGGACGAGCAACAGTGGAGCTGTTATCCCTTGGTTTTGTGGGAGACCAGAACGTGCACCCTAATCAAAGGATTGTGAAACAAAGGGCAGTGAAGAGCAGGAGGTGCAGGAAAGCATTCTGCTCTCCTATTTGTCTAAAAGCAGGGCACAAATTTTACGAAGGCAAAAGGTATCCATCTATCCTTTCCACCCAAAAAACAAACGTTAACCACTGAAGAAAACTTAAGATCCTTATCAACCAGGAAATTACATCAGAAGAATCTACAGTCACAAGTTTCCTGACTATCCTTTCTCCATCATTTATTTACCTTTCCACAAATTTCCACCTCTAGAGACCGAAACTCCTTTTCTTTTGTCTCGTCAGATCTCTAAAGCTTTACTGTTCTTTGTTGAAGAGGCTGTGTAAGCTGAAATTCAAAGCCATCTGTTTGACAGTTACTCATTCCCTGGATATATCCTATGCACATATGAAATATACATGCCAATATACTTCTTTTTCCCTCTCCTGTTAATCTTTCTTTTGTTACAGGGGCCTCTTCCTACTGAGAAATTACTAGGGTTAAAAAAAAGATTGTTTTTCCCCTCCCTCTACCTTGGAGGGTCAAAAGAATAAACAGTTAAACAGTATCATCTGAGCCCTGATGATAGCTCATATTGAGAGCTAAAGGTAGGGGGATCCAGTCACTGCTAGAACTTCATGAGGCGGGGCAGCAGAAAGTGACCTCCTGTTCCCACTCTCTGATCCACTGCTGATGTCCCCCAGTAGTTCGACCCAAATGAAGTGGAAATGTCAGCTTTCTGGGGCTCACTCCAGCTTTCTGGAAGAACCACACAACCATCAAGTCCAACAGATTTTTTTCTTGCCGCTCTCTTCTCACCTGATCCATAAGAAGAGCTAGAAAACTGGGAACAGCTTAGAACTCTTTATGCATATGGGGAGAGTTAGGAAGGGTGCTTTTCCATGAGTTTGCGAATTCTATGCCCACCTGGTGGCATAGAGGTCATGGTTTCCAGGATTCTCAGTCTGGAAGGTGAGTGCTGTGTGGCCTTTTGAATTGTTGTTGTTAGGTGCTGTTGAGTCGGTATCCAACTTATAGTGACCCTACGTACAACAGGTGAAACACTATTGTCAGTGCTTCTCTGCTGTTCATAGGGTTTTCAACGATGGTTGATTTTGGGGAGTGGGTTGCCGGGTCCTTCTCCCAAGCCTATAGCACCTGGTGTTCCCAGGTGTTCTCCCATCCAAGTACGAACCAGGCCCGACCCTGCTTAGCTTCTGAGATCTGACAGGATCAGATGCCACAGGGCTACGGCTGCAGGCGGCCTTTTGAATAGATTGAGGGAAAGTACATCACCAGGCACCGTAGCTCTGGCCTACCTGCTGGCTAAGCAAGATCACATGGAAGGCATTCCTGTGATGCCTCAAGGTGACAGGCAGCAAGAGGAGGAGCTGAATTCTTCTACATTCAATGAAATGAAAATCGTTCATGGTCCCCGAATGCCAAAAGAAGAACCAGATTGACCAGGCTGGAGATATTTATGATTTTACTGATTTTTGCTCTCAACGTCAACTTTTTAAAATTTTATTATTTATTTATTTTTTTCATGGCGCTTGGGGGCTGAACCAGGACTTTGCACATACTCTGCAAATGCTCTACCCCTGGGATGCACCCCCAGCCCACTTTTTATTTTTTTTTAATCTTGCAATAGGGTTTCATTAAGTTACACAGGCTGCCTCTGGCCTGGAACCTGCCTCCTCCTCCCGAGTTGCTGGGATTACAGGTGTAAGCCACCGAACCTGGCTTCAAGGTCAGCTCTGAGTGAGGGTTGATTATGAAGGTTAAGTGCACTAAGTGACTTAAGTAGATTCATCTGAACCTTATTGGGGCTTAAACCACTCAAGCTGAAAGTGAGGTTTACTCTAGAACCTACCTCTCTGTCATGTCATGGATGGCAAGACTCATTTAAAAGAAAATATGGAGAAAAGCATAGCAGAAGAGAAGGGGTGGAGGGACAAGAAGGCAGAAAGGTTTATCAGTACCCTGACAGAACTTTGACAATACCACTTGCCACTTTCTCACTCCTCTGAGATGGATTTGTTCAATTGGGACCTTAAGAAGACAGAGAAGTTCTTGCCTCTTGTCACCACGGATGCTCTTGGTTCATTGCGGTTTCTATGGTTTACATACTTCCTGTGACCTACTAAAATAGGTAAGTTCTAGGATTTTACATCTTCAGATCTGGTCAAACATGATCTGGACTAATACGATACCCACAGGAAAAAGCAATGATGATGTTCCTACTTGTTCTGGCCCTTTCTTTGTAATAAAAATGACAGATGATTTCAGCTGAGGAGCAAAACAAGGTGCAGAGTCACAGCAAGGAAGGCCAACAACGGCAAATGATTCTTGGAGAGAAGGAGTCAAGCAGCAGAGGTCAGATATGAATTTCTCCCCCATCTTCTCCATTCACCTCAGTGTCCAGAAAAGCCAGGAATAGATAAGACTGCATGACTAAAAATAGAAATAAAAGGTGATCCAATTGGTAATTTAAGTCTCACAGTGTAAAAGTAGCAGATCAGACATGTTCATAGATTCCAGCCAAATAAACTTGCAGGAGAAAGAGGTAAAGTCAGGACCTTTACCACATTTACTTGCTAAAAGCTCGGACAAGTGACTCCAGGGGATTCATGTAACCTTGCATTAGGGAGACAATCTTGTGTCCTTCTGGAGTTCAGATGTTCTGTGACTGCACTTAAATCTCAGTGTAGGTGCCACAAGGGTAGCTGCTGTCAGGAGGAAGCTTTGGTGGGGCCAGGCCAGGCCAGAAGACTTAGCAGGCATGTATAGATGCCCCCAGGATGGGGTACCAGCATCAAGGGTAGCAGTTTGAGGTTGAGAAGCTGGCATGGACAGACCACCAGCATCTTCCTTGCCTCAGGCAGGCCTGAATGTGAAGGCCAGCAGGATGAGGTTCCATGGCCATTGCTGAGGCTTCTGATGTGTCGCAGGGAGGGGTAGTGATGCTATAGCAAACATCAGGAAATCCAAATTGTGCTTTCTGTAGGTGCAGATGCATGGGAAAAAACCCCACAGAGATGGATGCAGCAGAGATTCTGATTGCTGGACACTGCTGGTAGGCAGCAGGTGATGGAAATAGGGAGATGGACCCTGGCCAACCATGATTGGTTGGGTTGTGTCCAAATGATGTCAGTTTTGCAAGTACCATAAACATTTGTGTGTGGGGAGAGGACAATTTATTTGTAGTAAAAGTCAAGCATATATTACTATTTCAAAAGTAATCCATGTTAAAAGCAAAAGTGATGCTTTAAAAAAATCAACTGACAAACCTTTATCTACAATGACCAAAAAAAAAACAAAAAGAAAGAAGTTACAGATAACTAAAATCATGTGAAAGAGAGGCCATTGCTGCTAACTTTATAGAAACAAAAAACTATAAGAAAATATTAGGAATAATTAAACACCAACAAATTAGATAACATAGAAGAAATAAACATATTCCTGTTTGATAGTCCTAGAGACACATAAATTGCCAAAATTGACTCAAGAAGAAATAGAAATAGAAAATCTGAAAAGATCTATAAAAATTTATGAGATTGAATTAGTAATGTAAAAGCTCCCAATAGCAATAAAAGCTCTGGACCACACAGTTTCACAGTAAGTTTCCTAAACATTTAAACAGAAATTAACATCAATCCTTCTCTAACTCTTTTCAAAACCCCAATAGGAGGTAACATCCTCACTTATGAAGCCAGTATTATTGTGATAGCAAAGCCAGACAAAAATACCACAAACAACAAACAGAACTAGAGATTAATATCACTTATTAATAGATGCAAAAACTAGCAAACTGAGTCATCAGCATATTTAAAGGATAATATACCATGACCAAAGGGACTTAAACAAAGAATGCAAATTTGGTCCAACATTTAAAAATTAACCAGGATAATACACCACATTAACAGAAAGAAGGCAAAACAAAACAGATCATTTTAATCAACACAGGAAAAACATTTAACAAATCCAAAATCATTCATGAAAAAAGCACTCAAAAAGTTGCAATAGAAAGGAGCTTCCTGAACATGTTAAAGGGCATTTGTCAAAACACCACAGTGCTCAATAGTGAAAAACTGAAAGATTTCTCTAAGATCAGGAATCAGACAAGAATGTCCACTCTCTCCCCTACTATTTGACATCATCCTTGGAATTGTAGCCATAGCAATTAGGCAAGAAAAGGAAATAAAAAGCATGAAAATGAAAAAGGAAGAAATAAAGCTATCTCTGTTCAAAGATGACACGATCCTTTTTATTAGTTACTTTTATGTCATTGAGATAAAAATATAGAAACAACTCAAAGAAGGAAATTTTTACTTTGGTTTGTGACTTTAGAGGGTTTAATTCATAGTTGCTTGGCCCCGTGCACTTGAGCACAGCATCATAGTGGCAGGAGTGTGTGGTGGAGGAGAGCTGTTCACATTACACCAGACTACGAAGCAGAGAGCTAGACAGGAAGCAGCAAGAATAGTGAACTCCCAAGGACCTGGCCCCAGTGACTTGCTTCCTCCAGGTAGGTCTGACTTCTCAAAGTTTCCACAATCTCCCATAATAATGCCTCCAACTGGGGACTATGGGTTGGACCTCTTCTTCATATCATATCCAAAAATTAACTTAAAATAGATTAATGACCTAAATATAAGAGCTAAGACTATTAAACTCATAGAAGAAAACATAAGGGTAAATCTTCGTGATCTTTGATTTGGCTGTTAACTCTTAGATATGACACCAGATGCATAAGCAACAAAAGAAAGTTGTTGATAAGTTGTTTGATAAGTTATTCTTTGATGAAAAAATGGAAAATAACAAGTGTTGAAAAGGATATGGTGAAGTTGAAACTCTATTATATTGCTGATGGGAATGTAAAATGGTGCAGCAGATTTGGAAAACAATTTGACGATTCCTTTAAAAAGTTAAACACAGAATTATTATATGACCCTGTAATTCCAGTCCCAGACATATACCACAAAGAACTGAAAACAGGCAATTAAACAAATACTTGTACGTGAAAATTCATAGCAGCACTATTCAAAATCGTCAAAAGGTGGAAGCTGCCTAAATAGTCATCAACAGAGGAATGGATAAACAAATTGTGATCTATACAAACTATGCATAAAAAGAAATGAAGTACTGATATATGCTGCAATGTAGATGAGACTTTAAAACATACTAAACAGAAGAAGCCAGATATAAAAGGTCACATGTATCATTTCATTTATATGAAATATTTAGAATATGAAAATCCATAGGGACAGAGGGCTGATGGATGGTTGCTACGGAATAGGGGAGAGAAGAATAGAAAGTAACTGCTTAAGGGTTATAGGGCCTCAGTTTGTTAGTTTGTTTGTTTAGCAGTACTAGGGGGCTGAACCCAGGGCCTTGCACTTACTTTGCAAGCACTCCATCACTGAGCTCGGCCCTTTTGTTATTTATTTATTTATTTTTAACTTGAGACAGAGTCTCACTAAGTTACGCAGGCTGCCCCTAGCCTCAAACTCATGATCCTCCTACCTCTGCCTCCTTAGTTGCTGAGATTACAGGCATGCACCACAGCGGCTGGCAAGGGCTTTACTTTTGAATGATGAAAATGTGTTGGAAGTAGATAGAGGTGGTAGTTGCACAATGTTGTGAATGTATCAAATGCATTGTTAAGTGAATGTTCACTTTATGTTATGTGAATTCCACCTCAATAAAATGTATTATAGGGAAATAAAGGATATTTTTATTTTTAGACATATAAACCAAACATTTTTAGAAAATAAAATAAAGCAGAACATAATCATCCATAATTTTGTGACCTCAAAACATCTGTTAGTATTTTGCATTACTTCCATCAGACTCATTTCTCTCCAACTTACAGGTTTGTTTTTGTGGTTAGTACTATTTACATGGCCTGCAGCTGTCCCACTGTGGCATCTGATCCCCTCAGATCTAGGAAGCTATGAGAGTCGGTTGTGGTTAGTCCTTGGATAGGAGACCACCTGGGAGCACCACGTGCTATGGGCTTGGGAGAAGGACCTGGCAGCCCACTCCCCAAGAAATCAGCTATTGAAAACCCTATGAATAGCAGAGAAGCACTGGCATAGTGCCAGGCAATGCACCATGTCAGGGAATGTTTCGTTCTCTTGTACATAGGGTTGCCATGAGACCCGACTTGAGAGTACCTAACAACAACCACAACACTACTTATATGATATTGTAGTTTATCATATAGATGCTTTTGAACTTTTTTGTTTTCCTACTAAGCAACTTAAAGTATATTTTCCATATTGTAAATTATTCCCAAATACATTTTTAATGGCTGCATGCTGGTCATTATTCTTGGGAGACTGTGGCAGCCAGACCAAAAGGCATCTCAGACTTCTCTCTTAGATCTTGTTTCATTTCCAAGAGACTCAGGAATTTTACTATTTATGTAGTATTATCATAGGGTCTCACTTTATTACCTGAGGCTCTGGGGAATGTGGGACTAGCTGGAGGCTTTTCATAGTATTTTACCATTATTTCCTCTTGGTTCATTAACTTGGTCAACATTTAGCTGACTTTAAAGTCAGGCTGACTGAGTGTGGAAATGTGTAATGAGTAGCCCTTAGAATTCTTCACTAAATTGTCTTTCATGTTTGTTAATGGCCTTGCACTTATTTTTATATTTAATCTTTAAGTCAATAATGAGGGGAGGTGAAATGTTCACTTAAAATATACCAATAGGATTGGTATATTCATTCACCAAATACTAATTGAGAGCCTAAAGAATTTTGGAGACTCAGCTAATGAAATACAAAGATGCATGATATGATAAGATACTGGTCCTGAAGGAGATGACGATATGCCAAACTGGAGAAATGTCAATATAAAGGGACAGAAGATAATTCTCACTAATGTAGATGTCTATGGTTTGGAGAGATCAGTGGAGGGAGGGCCTCATGATGGGGGTTTTCATAAAAGATGTCCTGAAATGAAGGGCATCTGAAATGAGCCTTGAAGGATTTGAATTTGGGGCCATGATGGTGAGAGAGCACTTTCCAGGAAGAGGAAATGCTGTGAACAAAAACAGAGAGAGGGAGAGGGAGAGGGGGAGGGAGAGGGGGAGGGAGAGGGAGAGAGAGAGAGAGAGAGAGAGAGAGAGAGAGAGAGAGAAGGCACAAGAGAGAGAGAGAGATAGGATAATAGCATAGAGAATGGGATGAACGCCTGCCATCTTGGATAAACCTAACATTACGTTGCTGCATGGATGTCAAGGAAGACTTTGAAGAATGAATTCAGGAGTTTGGGGCAATGGAGAACAGAAGATTTTTAATCCCCAAATCTGCCTTAAAGAACTGGTGCTTTGATAAGGCAAATGTGGAGGTGGGCAGTAAAGCACAGATCGTTGTCAAGGAAAGGACTGGGTGGATGAGTTAGGAGGCTGTTGTAAGAGTTGTCTGGTTTGAAGTAACTGGACAGAAGGCAGTGAGAAGGAAAGGCAGGGCCAATGTAGACAAGAAACTAAAAGGAAAATGGATGTAAATTATGCATAGGCTGTTGATTAGGAGTGTCAGTGAAGATATTAGAATTTGGCTCCTATTCATTTGTCACATCAACTTGATTCGTCTTCAAATTATGGTGTCCAGAGCTTTGATACCCAAAGTGAGGTCCAAAGACTGGTAGCATCAGCATTACTTGGGACCTTGTTAGACATGCAAATTCATGGTATCCATCCCAGCCTACAGAATCAAAAACAGTTTGAGTGGATCAATCTGTGTTTTAACAACTCTCCAGGTGATTGTAAGCACATTAAAGCTTGAAAACTGTTGGTCTAGGGAAATGGAGTTTTCTGTAGTAGAAAAGTTGCTAGATGTATAATCAAGAGCATTGGGTAGATGCTCAGTGCTGCTCCCTAATGATCTGGAGGACCAAGTGCAATTCACATGGGCTAGACAGGCAGGTCCTGAAACCAGACAGAGGGCATTCTGATCTAGCTCTGCCAGGCCCAGGTGGTGACACTGGGAAGGAGATTTTGCCTCTCAGAGTCAGCTTCCTATCTGACAAGATCATGCGTAACAACAGAGAAAATGGGGCCTCTTAGTTGTAGTATTTCCTCATCTGTAAAATTATACATTTGACCTATCATAGTTTTTAAGAATGCTCCAAAAAGACATTCTAGTTGATACTTTTTTTTCCCCTAGAAGTGGTATACCTTGGTAGCTATTCCAGTTTTTAAGACAGAAGACCCAGTTACCATTTTGGTCCTGCCCTCTCTACCCCTGACACCCAGCGATTGGTTAGCTTGCCAACTTTCTCTTTGAGCCAATAAAATAGATATATCAATATCTGACTTCCTGCCCTCACAGAAATTTTGAGAAGGTGTTCATCCAAAGTTAAAAAAAGATAAAAGCTCATTCATAAACTGTGAAATATGTGTTGATTATTATTCATGCTGTCTGCAGCCATAGCACCCTGGCATCCAATCCCCCCTAATCTCAGAAGCTAAGCAGGGCCAGGACTGGTAATTACTTGGATGGGAGACCTCCTGGGAACACCAGATACTGTAGGCTTGGGAGAAGGACCCGGCAACCCACTCCCAAAAATCAATCTGCCATTGAAAACCCTATGAATAGCAGAGAAGCACAACAATAGTGTTTCACTTGTTGTACATAGGGTCACTATGAGTTGGATACCGACTCGATGACACCTAACAACAACAATCATGGTGAATCAAATGGATATTATTTCTTGGACCAGTGGTTCCCAAACTGTAGTGCATCAGAGTTCCCTGGTGGGCATGCTAAGACTGGCCTTCAACCTCAGAGTTTCTGAATTCAATGGTCAAGTGTGGGGCTGAAAGTGTGCACTTCTCATAAATTCCCAGGCAATGGGCTGCTGTTTGGGCACCTATTCTGGGAGCCACAGATTTAGATGTAAACTATGTATGAAGCAAAATCTCAAGGGAGTGTCACCAAATCAGTGTAATGAATCCACCATTTTGTTATGAGAGTCCAGTGAAAAGAGCACAGGGCAGGTATCAGAAAAGGAATTTTCTAGCCTTATTTCTGACCCTGTTAGCTCTGTGACTCTGGGAGACTTTGAAGACCTCTCAGCCCAGCATCACTCTCTGAGGTGGAAGGCAAGGATAGGGAAATTTCAAAAAATATCCCTTTCAGTTCTAGCACACCTGTAGGCAAGAGATGACCCAACTCTTCAGTGCAGGTTAACTGAATTGTCAGTGGGAAAAGTGTAGCAAATTCTTTTTCTTAGAGCTGATTCCCATTGGCTATTTCCCTGCTTTCTTGATGGAGTAGCCAGACAAGGGAGTACAGCTTCTAGATTTTCTTTGTAAGACAATTCAATTTCCATTCCTCTTTTTTTTGTTGTTGTTACTATAATCTTATCTTCCTCTTTTAGTTTCTTACTCCCTAGCCCTGCCTTCTCTGAAATGTTTCAGTTCCCTCTCATGTATTTTTAGACTAACTTTCTATCTTTCAACACATGTGGCAAGGGTGCTTTCTGCAGGGCTCTTTTTAGGGGCAGGACCCCAGAGGGAGAATTTTTCTGGGAAGAGACACTAGATGGGACCCCAAATTCCTTCCTTAAGGCTTCTGGTTTAAAGTGGTGTTTTGTTGGTTAAGCTTATGATCAAGGCCAGAGGATTTTTTTAAAAATTAGAGACAAAGTCATTTCATTCACTGATGGCCAATGTTGATTAAGAATCTCTGCCTATCTCATACCTTGATTCATTTTTCATTCTTTTGCCATTTTTAACACCTATGGAAAATTAAAATTTTGTGCGGCACACATATTGGCACAATATACCTGCCACATATACCTGCCCCATGTTTCTCAACCCCCCTTTTTCCTTTCTGATCTCTCAGCATTGTTGCTGATAAAGTTAGCAAACTTCCCACGTTCTTTAAGTTTGAGAATATCTTAAGAAGTCTTGCTGACAACCAAACACTGAAAGACTGGGAACAAGACAACTGGGTTCACATTTGCCAGTACTATTCAGCATTGTGCTGGAAGGCCTAACCAAAGCAAGTAGGCAGGGGAAGTCGCTGAAATTGCAAGGGAGAAGTAAGATGATCTCTGTTGTAGATGACATGCTCTGTGATGTGGAGTCCACCAAAAGTATCTTAAAATTAACAGATGCATTTGGTAAAGTTACAGGATACAAAATCAGCACACAAAAGTGAGTGGCACTTGGAGAAATCCAAAAGGGAAATTTAGAAAACAACTCACCTTGAAATAGCACCAGAAAGCATAAAACACTTACAAGTAAATTTAACCAAGGAGGCAAAAGACTTACATTTTGAAAACTTCAAAAGTTACTGAAAGAAGTTTAAGAAGACATGAAAAAATGGAAAGATACTATGTGTGGGTATCAGAAGTCTTGGTATTGTCAAGATTCCAGTACTGCCCAGAATGATCGATAGACTCAATGCAATTCATGTCAAAATCTAAGTGATATTTTTTTTTTGCAGAAGTAGAAAAGTCATATGGACTCTTAAGGGTCCTTGGATAGTCAAAATAATCTTGAAAAATAAAAGAGACAGAGTTGGAGGACTCACTGTTCTTGATAATCAAAACAGTGGTACTGGCATAAAGATAATCATATAGACCAATGGAATAGAATAGACAGCCCAGAAACGAACCTTTGTGTACATTGTCAAATGACTTTTGACAAGGGTGCCAAGCCTATTTAACAGAGAAAGGATGATATTTTCAACAAAAGTATTGGGAAAACTGGGTACACACACACACACACACGTATATGAAGTTTGACCCACACTTTATATCTCACTAAAATTAACTCAAAATTGTCAAAGACCTAGTCATAAAAGCCATCACTATAAACTTCTTAGAAGAAAGAATAGAGGAAAGGGTCACAATACTGGATTTGGCAATGATTTCTCAGATATGACACCAGAACTACAGGCAGCAAGGAAAAAAATAGAAAAATTAGACCATGTAAATTTAAAACTTTTTTGCATCAAAGAACACTATCAGGCTGGATGCAGTGGTGCACACCTCTAATCCCAGTGATGCAGGAGGCAGAAGCAAGAGAATTGTGAGCTCAAAGGCAGAGGCAGCCTGTTCACCTTAGCAAGACCCTGACTCAAAATAAAAAATAAAAAATTGGCTGAGGGGTGCAGCTCAGTGGTAGAGCACTTCCAAACTATGTGCAAGGCCTTGGGTTCAACCCTCAAGTACTGAAAAAACAACAACAACAACAACACCAAAACAAAACAAAACAAAGCAAACCATAACACTATCAACAGAGTGAAAAGGCATCCACAGAATGGAAGAAGTATTTGCAAATCATATATCTGATAAGGAATTCATAGCTAAAACATATAAATAATTTCTACAATTCAACAAGAACAATAACAGCAAAAACTAACTCAAAAAGGGACAAATAACCAGAATAGGCATTGCTTCAAAAAAGAAAATGGCTAATAAGCATATGAATGCTCATTCCATAATCACTCTTGTGGTTAGGTGCTGTCAAGTTGGTATCTGACTCATAGTAACCCTATGTACAAGAGGCAAAACAGTATTGTTAGTGTTTCTCTGCTATTCATAGGGTTTTCAGTGGCTGATTGTTTTTTGGGAGTGGGTTGCTGGGTCCTTCTCCCAAGCCTACAGCACCTGGTGTTCCCAGGCAGTCTCCCATCCAAGTACTAACCAGGACCGACCCTGCTTAGTTCTGACACCTGAAGGAATCCCGTTCCTGTCCTCCTACTTTGAGGAGGCAATTCTCCCCCAATCATTTCTTAAATGCCTTCCTGCCTGGGGGCTCATTTTCCAGCACTCTATTTGACAGTGCTTCTCTGCTATTCATAGGGTTTTCAATGGCTAATTGTTTCAGGATTGGGCTGCTAGGTCCTTCTCCCTAGTCTGTCTTAGTCTGGAAGCTCAGCTGAAACCTGTCCACCATGAAAGGCCCTGCTGATATCTGAAATACCAGTGGCATAGCTTTCAGCATCGCAGCAACACATAGGCCATGTCACATTTGGGAGACAGTGAATGATGAACTGCAGGGAATCGTAGGTTTGCATAGGAAAATGCTGGGAGATGAAGCCAGAAAATTGAGAAGGTTGGCAGCATGGGAGGGACTGGCACCAGGGAGTCAGCAGTGAAACATGCATCTTAATGAGTTTAGTCTGGCAGCAATGTGTAGCATAAATTTGGGGCTGTAGAAGGAAGAATAGGGACCTGAAATGTTTCATCTCTGTACTTGTGTTACCTAGTATTGCACTTGATGTGAAATAGATGGTCAAATAGGAGTGGAACAGAAAGCCTCATCCTGGAGGTAATCCTTGCTGTGGACAATGAGCTCAAGGACAATACATTTTTTAAAAAAGCTTCTTTTAGAACTTTGAACTTTCTCCCCTCCTCCTCCTCCTCCTCCTCCTCCTCCTTCTTTTTCTTCCTTCTTCTTCTTCTTCTCCTCCTCCTCCTCCTCCTCCTCCTCCTCCTTCTTCTTCTTCCTCTCCTCCTCCTCCTCCTCCTTTCTTCTCCTCCTCCTTCTCTTTCTCTTTCTCTTTCTTTCTCCATCTAAGACTGTGCTCATTACACTCTTTGGCTCAATGGGGCTCTGGCAGAAGTTGAGACTCACATATGTGGGTACACACAAAACCTGAGGTGGTAGCTGAGCTCAGCAGATTCCAGTCCCACTTCCCCTGCTTCTCTGAGTCAACTGCAGTGAAGGGAGGAGTCAGACCTTTTCTGGACATGAGTAAGTTTGGGTGAGGTCAGAGAGGAGCTGGAGTTTTAAGGCTAGGATTGTTAAAAACTACTGTTTCCTAATTTTTAATGTGTACAAGGATCTTGTTGGAAAGCCAATTTAGCTTCAGCAGGCCTGGGGAGGGGTCTGAGACTTGCATTTTTATTTTAATCAATAATTAATTGTCTGCAGCCATCCCATCCTGACATTTGATTTTTCTGATCTTGGAAGCTAAGTGGGGTTGGCCTGGTTAGTGCTTGGATGGGAGACCATCTGGGAATATTGGGTGCTGCAGGCTAGGGAGAAGGACCTGGCAGCCCTCTCCCAAAACTATCCACCACTGAAACCTCTATGAATAGCAGAGAAGCACTGACAAGTGCCAGGCATGGCGTAGTGTTGGACAGCATTTTGTCTGTTGTATATTGGGTCTCTGTGAGTGGGACGTGACTTGATGGCACCTAACAACAAGAATTAATTAATTGACAAATTAAGCTATTTATTTTGCAGTGCTGGGAATAGAATCCACCACTTTGTGTACAAGTACTCTACCACTGAGCTCCACCTACCTTCCAAGACTGCCATTTTTAATGATCTTGGGAGAAATACCACATTTTTGTGGAACTTTCCAGCTGGTGTTCCTGGTGAACAGAGGATGGGCTAAGCCACTGAATGGTCTGTAAGTAGCTTCATGTTATTTACACCAATGTGCTGAATAATATCATTTTCTATGGGGGTGTGACATGAAACAGGTTGAGAACCACTCCACTGAAGCATTGACTTTTCCATTTTGGTGGGTATCAGACTCACATGGAAGACTAGGTAAAAAATCAGAGGGTCAGGCCATATTCAATTTCAGAAAGCATGGACCTCTGGAGAATTCTATACACATTCAAGTCTGAGAACCACTGCACAAATGGGTAACTTTGGAAGCCCCAGGAGACAGGCTGTAGGCTGCAGGAATGTCACAAAGCAACTCTTCCACTGGTCAAAAGCAGCAAAACTCATTTTCCTCCATTCATTCAGCATGTGGTGCGTACTATGTGTTAGGTTAGGGAGAAGGACCTGACAGCCCACTCCTGAAACAATTAGTCATTGAAAACCCTATGAATAGCAGAGAAGCACTACCAAATATAGTACCAGAAAATGAGCCCCCCCAGGGTGGAAGGCAGTTAAGAAAGGACTGGGGAAGAGTTGCCTCCTCAAAGTAGAGTCCACCTTCACGATGGGAATGGAGTGAAGCCCCTCGGACTGCCACTTGCTGATGTGGCATGATTCAAAATGAGAAAAAACACAGTGATTACAAAAATGGGCTCAAACATCAAAAGATCATGTGCATGGCACAGGGTTGGGGAGTGTTTTGTTCTGTTGTACATAGGGTCCCCATGAGTTGGACCCCATTCGACGGCACCTAACAACAACAACGTTTTAAGTGTGATTTTGAATACTGGTGATGTGTGTATAGAAATAAATCAGACAGGTTCTTTCCTCAGCAATCTCAAGGTTTTGTGGGAGAGACACTGACAGTTATGATAATATCGTCAGTCTCTGGAGCTCACTCTTGGAGGCACACATGCTTACAATGTATCAAATTTTCAGGGACCAGTTCTTCTGGGTCAGATTAAGGTTACAGAGATGAATAAAATAGTCTCTGCCCCTTGCAATTTCTAAGCTAGTGGATAAAAGGGAAACATGAACATATTAGCATATCGGGGCTCCCTGGAGATCCAGATGGTAAATCAGAAAAAACAGGAACTTTCCTGACCCAATGATTCCTGGGATTGATACCTGGTGAAGTATCACAGAAATGGGATAGGTTCTCATTCACAGAACTTAGTTCTCACAAATATTTGTGCCTAGTTGGCAGTATTTTCTCCAGCTCCATCCATTATACTCTATCCATGAGCAGAATCCACAGCCCACAGGAAACCAGAGGGGAAGGTGTGATGTTTACTTTTCACTGGGTTTCATCTTCCTTTGACAGTCCACGGCCCATACCATGCCCAATATAATCCCAAACCCTGCAGCTCCAATTCCATAATCCTTCAAACCCATGTGGGTCCTAAGGACCCAGTCACGTAGGTTTTACAAACCCTGAGAAGGGAGAGGTGGATTCTGCTTGTCCTCATTTCAGAAGCCTGCAACTTGCTTCAAGCAGAAATGAGTCACTTCCCCTGACCTCCCACTGCATAGACATCAAGGCCCAGAACACTACATAGCCAAAGTCAAGGTTTTGAGAAAATTCTGTTGTAAGACTCTGGTGTCTTCAGCTATAACCACACATATGAGGAGCCTAATAGTAAGATCATCCACCTGAAGTAAAGCGTGTTTAGATACCAGCCTTAAATTTATTTCACCAAACTTAATCACATGAAAGGGCTGAGCTTTAGCTCAGTGGGTAGAGCGCTGCTCTGCAGTCTCTGAGGTCCCAGGTTTGATTCCCAGCCACAAAAACGAGAGAAGGATGTGACAATCCACTCCCAAAGCAATCCTGAAACAATCAGCCATTGAAAACCCTATGAGGGTCTCTATGAGTTGGACATGACTTGAAGGCATCTAAAAAAAACAACAATCACATGAAAAAAAGAAGTTATTATGTCCAACCTCAAGAATGAGGAACCCGCGTGTATTACATGTTCAATAACATATTCCCACCAAGCTTTGGAAATTTGCCATTTTTATCTTTTAACAAGAATGATATAATTATATGGGAGAGCACCAATGATACCATCTTTCCTACTCTTTTTGAGTTTTGAATCTTTAATTTGCCCTCAGTCCTATCTTGTACAAAACTCACAAGCATTTCCCCCTCCTTCTCCCATACAAAAACCATTTCTCCTCTTGCTCTGAAATGATTCATGAATTTACTCAGCATGGTATCTGTTATAGTGATGGCTCAGCACGAGCCGAGGACCAAGGAAGGGTTGTGATGAGAGAGATGTGAAGGCTCCCTGTTCTCCACAAGGATGACTTCTGATGAACCATCTAGATTTAACAGACCCAAAGGAGGAGCCATCAGTCTTGATTACTTTACCTGTAGAACAACCAGGTCCCAGTGATGCCCAAGGTCACATGGTACTTCATTTATGTTCACGAAGCAAAGGCAAAACAAAAGAAAAACATATTACCCTACAAAATCCTTAGGACAAGACACATCTTCCAGGCGGTACAACACAGTCACTTTGAGAGTGGGTAAGTTGTTGGAGTGAAAATGGAGGCTGGTAACCTCTGGTTACCAAGCTGAATGCCCAATGATAGCTTCTTAGAATGTCACATTCTTGTAATTTGCCTGAAGGCATCTTATAGTCACTCTGCCAATGTTTCTCATCACTGTTGGAAAAGATCACTTTTCTTTCTCTCTCTTTCTCTCTCTCTCTCTCTCTCTTTTTTTTTTTTTGAGTTTGTCTCATGATGAACAAGTTGGCTTACCTTGAGGAGCATCGTGGGACAAAATGTGGTATCTTTATTTTGAAATCCTTCCCTCGTATGAGGCTGGATAATAATCTTTGGCTTGCCAAATGTTGTCAATATTTTCTTTTAGTCTGTTTTCTATTTTTAACTTTTTTAAAATCATATCTGATTATCTTCATTTATTACTTATGATTTTGTGTTTTGCTTAGCAAGTGCTTTGCCATCTCTAAGAAACAGAAATATTATTTTGCTTTTTCTAATACATTTAGAGGTTTTCATTATATTTATTCATTTTACCATCTGGAATTTATTTTTTTGCATATGGAATGAAGCAGGAGTTTTACTTTATTTCTTTTCAACATATAACCAATTTCCCCAACACTATTTATGGAGTAGCCTGCAGCCATAGCACTGTGATGTCTGATCCCATGAGATCTTGGAAGCTAAGCAGGGTCAAGGCCTGGTTAATACTTGGATGGGAGACCGCCTGGGAACACCAGGTGCTGTAGGCTTCGGAGAAGGACCTGGCAACCCACTCCCAAAAAGCAATCCACCATTGAAAACCCTATGAACAGCAGAGAAGCACTCACAAAGTGTTTGCCTCTTATATGTAGGGTTGCTATGAGTCAAATACTGACTAGATGGCACCTAACAACAACAACAACAACAACAAGAATTTATGGAGTAACCATTTTTTCAACCAAAGTGCCACCTTTATTATATGAAAAGCCCCTATTAACATTAATTTGCTCTATTTTATTTCATTAATTTTATCACTTATTTCTTTGCCAATGTCTCCTATTTTAGTTGATTTATAATAGGTCTTCATATCTAAAAATGTTGAGACTTTATTCTCTTTCAGTTTCAAATATTGTTTGGTGTCTCACATTTCATTTTCCTTATAAAATGAAAATCATTTTTTCCAATTAAAAAATCCCTATTGAGTTGCACTGAATTTATAGTTCACCTGGAGAAGAATGGGCAGCTTTACTATAGCAATCTCTTTCCTGGGAATATGGTAGGATGCTACATTTATTTAGGTCTTATCTTATGTGATTCTGATATTTAACTCATTAGTTAGTATTTCCAACTTTGTGCCAATTGTCATTCCAATAAGTCCCATCTTTAGTATCCTAATTCAAGCAAATAATAAATAATCAACTAAAATACTCTGATATGATACACTTTGCCTTTTCACTAAAGGTCTTTGAGGGTAATATTAGCTTGCTAGTTAACTATCATGGATAGAACCGTTGAACCAGTCTTCATTTGTCCTTTAGCTTAGCCATCCCATAAGTCTTTATTCAATTCAACCCAATTAACTTGACCTCTCATTTGACCTCCATATACCAAGATATGTATAAGACAGCAAAGAGTCTGTCAAATATCTTGTTGTCAATGAACTTCAAGAGGCATTCCTGGATCTACCAACTGGGTAACCTTGTTTTTAAAAAGACATGTATGCGCCGGGTGCAGTGGCACATGCCTGTAATCCCAGCGGATCAGGAGGCAGAGGCAGGAGGATCACAAGTTCGAGACCAGAGGCAGGTTGCATAATTTAGTGAGACCCTGTCTCCAAAAAAAAAAAAAAAAAAAAAAAAAGTAAAAAAATGGGCTGAAGATGTAGCTCAGTGGTATAGCACTTGCAGAGCATGCAAGCGCGAGGCCTTGGGTTCAACCCCAGTACCGGAAAAAAAAATAAATGTGTTTGGCATGGCATGGATTATTGTAGTGGATTTATATTGTCCTGTAGTGTAAGAGCCTGGCATCTGATCCCATCAGAAGCTAAACAGGGTTGGCCCTGATTAACACTGGGATAGGAGATCACCTGGGAACACCAGGTGCTGTAGGTTTGTGAGATGGACCTGGCAAACTACTCCTAAAAAACAATCAGCCATTGAAAATCCCATGAATACCAGAGAAGCACTGACAATAGTGTTTCACCTATTGTATGTAGGGTCGATGGCCCCTAACAACAGCAACATTAATGTAAGAATTGGTTGCCTTGCCACTGGAGTGAGGTGTCCCTAAGCCAAAGATTAAGCAACAACAGAACTAGGAATGAGCTAATAGAACGGACCTGGGAATTTGTTCCCTAAGCACATAGGAGAAGGGGCTAAAATGGAAGCCCACTAGCACATTGGACAAACTCAGGGACATTTAAGTCAAGGTCAGAGTGGGTAATGATAAAGTGATGTTCAAGAAGCTCTCAAACTTTGGACCCTGCATTTATCAGTGGGAGCAGGAATTTGTGTTTTGATCCCTCTTCTCACTTCACACCTCCCCCTTCTCCACCTTCCCCTACTTTCTCCCCAGCCCCAGCCCCCATGTGACTGGGGCTCACCTGTGACCTGTCAAAGGACATTGGGGAACGTAGACTTTCATCTTGACAGGCTGTAAAGGGCTCCCCACATTTCCTCCCCTCCCACATCAGGACAGCGTTGGAGGAGGTCAGGTAGGGAGCCCTGTCTTTCCTTCCCATCAGTGGTAACAAGGTTCACTTTCTTTCTTGTGGGGTCAGGGGAGCCAACACATGGCAAGTCTGGACTTGAGCTCCCACTCAGCAGTAAGGAAGCTTCCCTCCCACTCCCCACTGGGGAGGTATCAGACAAGGGCTGATGGCAAGACAGCACTTTTGCCACCACCTGGCAGTAACACGGTGTCAGTGGAGGCTGTGTGAGGGATGGTGACAAAGCATTCCCACCTTCCCTCCAGGGAAGTATTAGCAGAAATCTAGTGGGGATTCTCACCCCACCCAGCAGTACCAGGATGGAAGAAGATGTATCATGCAAATGTTAATCAGGAGAAGTGCCAGTGTCCATCTTAATATCAAATAGACTTCAGAGAAAAAAATGTTAACAGAGGTAGAGAGTGGCATTACAAGTGATTAAAAGTTCATTCTACCTAGAAGACATGGAAATCCTCAGTGTGTAGAAACATTAAAACAACGACCAAAAGAACTAGGAGACATAAATAAATCTACATTTATAGGCTTCAAAATCATTCTCTCAACAATTGGTACAACGACTAGGTATAAAATCATAAAGTGAAAGGAGAACCTAATAACACCATCAACCAACAGGATCTAATTGACATTTTAAAATACTCTACTGAAACAATGCACATGTTTTTAGGGATCCACAAGGCACATATCAAGGTCGACTCTGTTCTAGGTTATAAAACAATCCTCACAACACTTTAAAGGAGTTGTGTCCTTAGATCACAATGGAATTAAAATTAAAAAATCAGTAATGGAAAGATACTAGAAATATCAACAAACAATCCATACACATAAAGGAGTCTAAAGTGAAATAAAATAAAAGATACACTAACCTATATGAAAAACTAAAATACAACATACCCAAATCCATGGGGCACTGCTAAAGCAAAGCTAAGGGGGATTTATGGCACAATATGTTTACTTTAGAAAAGAAGGGGAAAATCTCACATCAGTTATTCTAGCTCCCTTGAGAGTAAGGAAAAGAAGAGCTAAATAAACTCAAATCAAGAAGAAATAAGAAATTAATAAAAATAAGAGCAAAACTCAGTGAAGCTGAAAAGAGAAAAGCAATAAAGAAAATGAATGAAAAAAATGATTTCCCTAAAAGATCAATAACAATTGACAACCTCTAGTAAGACTGACCAAGAGAAAAAACAAGTCACAGGTTACCAATAACAGGAATCAAATAAAAGATATCACTAAAGACTCTGAAAAAATCAAAGGGAAAATAAGGAAATATTATGGACAACTTTCCACATAAAAATTTCACAACAGAGATGAAATGGACCAATTCCTTAAAAAACATGAACTACCTTAATCATCCAACATGACTTGTTGTTGTTGTTGTTGTTAGGTGCCGTCGAGTCAAGTCTGACTCATCGCGAACCAATGTACAGCAGATCGAAACACTTCCCGATTCTGTGCCAGGCAAACCATCTTATTTATGTTTAAGCCCATTGTTGCAGACACTGTGTCAATCCATCTGGTGGAGGGTTTTCCTATTTTGCATTGGCCAGCCACTCTCCCAAACATGATGTCCTTCTCCAGGGATTGATCTCTCCTGATTACATGTCCAAAATATGTAAGACGCAGTTTGGCCATTCTTGCTTCCAAGGAGCACTCTGGTTGCACTTCTTCTAGGACGGATTTGTTGGTTCTTTCAGCAGTCCATGATATATTCAATAGACGTCTCCAGCACCACAATTCAAAAGCATCAATTCTTTTTATGTCTCTCTTGTTCAATGTTGAACTTTCACAACCATATGATGCCACTGAAAATACCATGGCATGAGTCAGACGCACCTTCGTCGTCAATGTGACATCTTTGCTTTTCAATACTCTAAAGAGATCTTTTGCCACAGCTTTTCCTAGAGCAATGTGTCTTTTGATTTCTTGACTGCTGCTTCCACAGGTGTTGATTATAGAGCCAAGCCAAGCAAAATCTTGGACAACCTCAATCTTTTCTCCATTTACTGTGAAGTTGCGTGCTGACCCAGTTGTAAGGATTTTTGTTTTGTTGATGTTTAGTCATAACCCATATTGAAGGCTATGATCTTTGATCTTCATCAGTAAATGTTTTAAATCTTCTTCACTTTCAGCAAGCAGAGTTGTGTCATCTGCATAACACAGGTTGTTAATGAGTCTTCCTCCAATCTTGATGCCGCATTCTTCCTCATAAAGTCCAGCTTCTCAGATTATTTGCTCAGCATATAAATTGAAGAGATAGGGTGAAAGTATACAGTCCTGACGCACACATTTCTCCACTTTAAACCACTCAGTGTTTCCTTGTTCTATTCGAACAACTGCCTCCTGGTTCATGTACAGATTCCTCATGAGCACAATTAGGTGTTCTGGTATTCCCATTTTCCGAAGTGTTATCCATAATTTGTTATGATCCACACAATCAAATGCCTTTGCGTAGTCAATAAAACATAGATAGACCTCTTTCTGATATTCTCTGCTTTCAGCTAATATCCACCTGACATCAGCAATGATGTCCCTGGTTCCCCGCCCTCTTCTGAATCCCGCTTGATTTTCTGGTAATTCCCTGTCTATGTACTGCTATAGTCGCTTCTGAATGATCTTTAGTAGAATTTTGCTGGTGTGTGATATTAATGATATTGTCTGATAGTTTGCACATTCAGTTGGATCCCCTTTTTTGGGAATAGGCACAAATATGGATCTCTTCCAGTCAGTTGGCCAAGTAGCTGTTTTTCAAATCTGTTGGCATAAACATGTTAACACCTCCAGTGCTGCATCTGTTTGTTGAAACATCTCTATTGGTATCTCATCAATTCCTGGAGCCTTGTGATTTGCCAGTTCTTTCAAGGCAGCTTCCACTTCATCCTTCAACACCGTTGGCTCCTCTTCATATGCAACCTCTTGGAATGGTTGGTCATCTACCAATTGTTTCTTGTATAATGACTCTGTGTATTCTTCCCATCTTCTTTTGATGTTTCCTGCATCACTTAATATTTTCCCTGTAGAATCTTTCACTACTGCCACTTGAGGCTTGAATTTTTTCTTCACTTCCTTAAGCTTGAGAAACACAGAGCGTGTTCTTTCCTTTTGGTTTTCTGCCTCCAGCTCCTTGCACATGTCATTATAATATTTGTTTTTGTCTTCTCGAGCTGCCTTCTGAAATCTTCTGTTTAGTTCCTTAACTTCATCATGTCTTCCTTTTGCTTTAGCTGTTCGAAGTTTGAGGGCAAGGTCCAGTGTCTCTTTTGACATGTAATTTGGTCTTTTCTTTTTTTCTTGTCTTTTTAAGAACTTT
>VMDO01003684.1:0-38803 GCA_007922755.1 Pedetes capensis | reverse complement strand
TAGTCAGCACCTGGTCTTGTTTTGACATTTTGTATAGAGCTTTTCCATCGTCTCTTTCCACATATGTAGTCAATTTGATTCCTGGTGAAGTCCATGTGTATAGTCTCCGTTTATGATGTTGAAAAAATGTCTTTGCAATGAAAAGGTCATTGGTCTGACAAAATTCTATCATGTGATCTCCAGCTTCATTTCTGTCACCAAGACCATATTTTCCAACTCCTGAGCCTTCTTCTTTGTTTCCAACCTTTGCATTCCAGTCACACTGATTATCAGTATGTCTTGATCGCATGTTTGATCTATTTCAGATTGCAGAAGCTGATAGAAGTCTTCCCTTTCTTCATTTGTGGTCTAAGTGGTGGGTGCATAAATTTGAATAATAGTCATATTAACTGGCCTTCCTTGTAGGCGTATGGATATTATTCTATCATTGACAACATTGTATTTCATGACAGATCTTGAAATGTCTGTTTTGATGATGAATGCAACCCCATTTCTCTTTAGTTTATCATTCCCAGCATAGTAGACCATATGATCGTGTGACTCAAAATGGCCCATGCCGGTCCATTTTAGCTCACTCATGCCTAGAATGTCAATGTTTATGTGCTCCATTTCTCTTTTAACAATTTCTAATTTTCCTAGATTCATACTGCGTACATTCCATGTTCCAGTTATTAATGGATGCTTACAGTTGTTTCTCCTCATTTTGAGTTGTGCCACATCAGCAAGTTGAGCACCCTGGGGCTTTACTCCATTTCCGTCATCACAGTAGACTCTACTTTGAGGAGGCAACTCTTCCCCAGTAGTCTTTTAGTGCCTTCCAACCTGGGGGCCTCATTTTCTGGCACTATATTTGACAGTGTCTCTTTGCTATCCATAGGGTTTTCAATGGCTAGTTGTTTTGGGAGTGGCTCGCCAGGTCCTACTCCCTAGTCTGTCTTAGTCTGGAAGCTCAGCTGAAAACCTGTCCACCATGGGTAACCTTGCTCATGTCCGAGGTTACAGTGGCAGAGCTCTCAGCCTCATCACAACACGCAAGCCCCCACAGTGCGGCAAACTGACAGACGTGTATATGACTTAGATAATTTGAATATTCCTTATAACTGTTAAGGAAATTGAATTCGTAATTTAAAAATCCCTCCAAAAAGAAATGTGCTTCTCTATATGGTGTCACTGGAAAAATTAAAGACATTATGGAGAGTTCACGAAATCGTGGAAATTAAAAACTGGCTCCTCCCCCATAAAATAAAAAAGAAAGGAGCAAAGCATCACGGTAGGGAGTGTGTGGTGGAGCAAAGTTGCTTACCTAATGGTTTCTGGGGTGGGGAGGGGCTGAAGTCAGAATGTCCCCCTTCTAGGATACCACCCCACTGACCCAACTTCCTCTCCTAGGCTTCACCTCTGAAATGTTCCACCACCTCCCAATAGCACTACAGGTTAGTGACCAATCCTTTACCACAGGAGCCTTTGGGAGATATTCCAGATCTAAACTATACCAAGGTATAAATCTAACAAAATATGCACAGGATATATATGCTGAAAATTACAAAATACTAATAAAAATCAATTTAGTAAAGAGGTCAATTATTCCCCAGCTGATATACAGATTTAATGGAATTCCTCAAGATAAAAAATAAAACAGGAGCTGGAGGTGCAGCTCTAGGAGGTGCAGCTCAGTGGTAGAATGATTGCAAAGCGTGCACAAGGCCTTGGGTTCAGCCCCCCAGTACTGCCAAAAAAAAGTTCCTTTTAGTTATCAATCCTAGTGACAATTTTCTCTGAGGGTAATGCTCCATGACTTCTACTTCCCACCAGGCCCCACCTCTTAAAGGTTACACTATAACACTAAGGACCAATCCTTCAGCACATGAACCCTTGTGACAGACCACATCAACCTCAAGGAGACAGGAAGAGAGAGAGAGAGAGAGAGAGAGAGCGCAGCAACAAGATATAGTCCCCAAGGTGCTCCCCTAGTGATCTACTTTCCTCAGCTAGATTCACCTCCTAAAGTTTTCAGAAACTCCCAAAATAGCACCATCAGCTGGGAACCAAGTGTTCAACACATGAGCCTGGGGGACAGGGGTCCTCACCCCTGGGCCACAGAGCCATACTGGTGTGAGCGGCAGGTGAGGGAGCGAAGCTTTATCTCTACATGATAAATGTAATGTACTTGAGCTAACCTGAAACCATCCCTCTCACACCATCTGTGGAAAAATTGTCTTCCATGAAACTCATCCCTGGTGCCAACAATATCAGAGACTGCTACTGTGGGGAACATTTCACATTAAAAACAGTAAGAATCACAATCAGTGAGAAACTTTATTTGTATAAGTGATGAAAATTAAAGCAAAATATTGGTAATCATTCTGAATTTTGCAACTGTTGAGAAATATAATCTCAACTGTTTGAAAGCAATTGTTTTCTCTTTCCTGTCCTATGAGAAGGCAATGAATATCAAAAGCACCAAATGTTATATATTAAGGGCTGTAAACTGATGCAACCCTACTTTATAAATCATGTATATGTTCTCCAAATAGTTACCCCTGCAACTGGTTTGGATGCATCCAAAGGGTACATTAGCCATAAATGGAGAGATGTGACCAAAATATGTAAAGTAGAGTCGGTATGGCTGTCTGGAGCTACAGCTTCCAGGAGCTATGACTGAGTTCTCCTGGCCCCAGCTCTACCAGGGGCTCTGGCTGCTCCCCACATTCTTGGGCAGCTGGAATGTGAACAGTGTCCTCTTGCAATTCCACACACCCTTGTTCTGAACCAGCAGCCACAGTGCTTGCTGCATAGGGGGCTGCCCAGAGAGGTTCTCAAGTGAAGGGCTGCACTCTGGGTAACCCCAAGTGAAATTGCTTGCAATCAGGCACCACCTCACCACCCCAAGGGCAGAGGACATCAATATGTCACAGCACCCCCACAGCCGCATCATGGCTTCCCATCTGAGACATCCTGAAACAGAGAATATACATGGATCTTTTGCAAAACCTGACCATGTACATCCTCCTCATAGAGTTATCAGCAAATTTGAAAGAAATGGTATCATGTAGACCACACTCTCTGATCACAATTCACTAAACTACAAATGATCCTCATGCAATTCACTAAACTACAAATGATCCTCATGATTGATTATAAAAAGCAAAAGGACATGCATTGGGGAACTAAAAAATACATTTCTACATGCTGTATGAGTTAAAAATGAAAGCAGAACATAAACTACAAGATATTTTACAATTGAATGAAAATGAAAGCTTAGATGTATAATCTATAGTCCACCATTCTGAAGTATAGAAGATTCTGAAAACTGAAACTTTTTTCATAACTCATTCTGTGGTACAAATTGATCTGAGGCTACTCATGGTCTTAATAATCTCACTTCTATCAAGGTCGAGGAAGAATAAAAATGAGGAAAAGCACAAATATGTAATACTGTATTAGCAATAACAGCAACAAAAACAAAGGACATAATTAAAGAGAGCAAATGGTGGAAATCATGCCAGAACACCTGGAGAAATTTTATGCCAATACATTTGAAAATGTGAACAAATAAATGTTCTTGTAGGTTATACATGTTACCAAAATTGACTCATTAAAAACACAGAAACAGAATAAGTTTTTAAAGAAAATGAATTTTCTTAATTTTCTCTCTCTACTCGGCCGACTTCCAAAAGAAGTACAAATAGCCAATAAACCTGAAAATACACCTCAACTTCTCTTTCAATCAAGAAAATGTGCTAGGGATATAGCTCAGTGGTAAAGTGTGCACTTAGTATGCACAAGGCCCTGGGTTCAATCCCAGCACCCCAAAAGAAAAGAAAGTATATATTGAAATGGTATTGGCCTAACATTTCCTACCATCTGATTAGTGAATGTTAAAAAGTCTGACAATACCAATCATTGGAGAAGATGTGGAAAACCCATCCTGTCCCATTGTAATCAAACATGATGGGTTTGCATCTTGGTGAGGGGAAAGCCCAAAAGAGCACCACCAAAGACATTAAAGAATGGAGGAAGATTGGTTACCTGTAGCAGGTTATTCCCAGTGCAATGCCCTCCTTGAACTAAGGAAGCATGGGGACTTCATTCAGGGAGACTATGCATATTTATAAAGAGGTTAGCCCATTCCTGAGCATGCTCAGTTAAGCAGTACATTCCTGAGCATGCCCATATATGCTCATAATTTAAGAAAGAAAACTACTAGACATGTTTGAGGGCATGCTTAGCTCAAGGTCATGGAGCCCATGCTTAAAAGGTTAAAATGGCGGACAGAAATGCCACTGGGCATGGTCAGCTTACATCATAAAGTTTTATCTGCAAACAAAGAAAAAGATTCTTTGCAGGGACATCAATATAGGAGTTTGCTCCTAGAGTTGTGTGCTTGCTTAGCAGTTAACACTATCCTGTGAGTAGGAATTTAGATTGTTGTTGTTGTTAGGTGCTGTCCAGTCCAGTGTGACTCATTGTGACCCTCATGGGGTTTTCAATGGCTGATTGTTTCAGGATTGCTTTGGGAGTGGATTGCCAGGTCCTCTTCCTGGTTTTTTGGTGCTGGGGATCGAACCATGGGCCTCAGAGTGTGCAGCATGGTACTCTACCAAATGAGCTAAACCCCAGACCCGGAATTTTGATTGCCAAATGAATATGTAGAAAATCGGGCAATATATAGAAAATGCAGAGATGCCCTGATCCACCTAAACTTTCATGTTTAGGTGTGCATATGTTTCCCAATGAAACAACAAGAAGGCTCCTGGCAGGAGCAGAGGGAGGAAGGCATGTGCTGGGAGCAGGGCAGAGAGGTCATGGCAGGGCTCTGTCTATCCACGGGGAACCAACTGGGGAGATGTAAGAGGCCTGGGGTAGAGAGGCTATTTCAACAGGGTGCCTCTGGCTGAAGCCCTGAGCATATCCTCACCCCTGGCATGGGTGGGGACACCAGCAGTGACCATAGGGTAAGTGGCCAGATAGAGGAACTAGCCCCAGGCCACACTTTGGATTTCTGACGCCAGCACATGCACCAGCCTCACTGACACACGCTGTCCCCATGAGTGGGTTCCACATTTTCACGCAGCAGAGAAGTCACTCCTTTAGTTTGTATGTGCTGGAAGCCAACCTCTTCTTCTCTGGCAAGAGCATCTCTTTTCCAGTCCTGTCAATGAGAGAAGCCCACTGTTATTGTGTTTATTTATTTATTTGTTTGTTTGTTGTGTTGTATTTTTGGTGTTTTGACACATGGTCTTTCTATGTAGCTCAGGCTGGCCTGGAACTCTCGATCCTCCTGCCTCTGTTCCCTGAACGCTGGAATTCCAGATGAGCGCCACCACACCTGGCAGTGTTTGTTTAATTTTGACCATTGAAAGGGAGGACGTCAGAGAAGGATTCTAAGGGTGAAAGGGCCTGACCATTTCTGGTCACACAAGCGTGGAGATCCCATGGAATGGAGTAAGGAACTAAGCCCAATCATGCCGTTGAACTTTCTAGAGCTCTTGAGAAAAGTCATTTCCAAAGAAAATGCTAAGAGATGGGTGCCATGGGCAGGTACACCTATAATCTTAGCAACTTGGCTGAGGCAGAAGGATTGCGAGTTTGAGGCCAGAGGCAGCTTGTGCAACTTAGGGACAACTTGTCTCAAAATAAAACATAAAAAGGGGGTTGGGGGTGTAGTTCAGTGGTAGAGGGCTTGCCTAACATACTTTAGGTCTTGAGTTCAAACACTGCCCCCCCAGTACTGCAGACAACAATAAAAACAAAAACAAGTGGCAAGATTATGATAATAATAAGGGAGAGTTTATGAGTCAGTTTGCAGAAATCAGAAGTTTGGCTCTGTAGCTGCTGCCTCTTTGTGTGAGGGAATCTGCCCCATGTCATTCCATGAGGGCAGAGTCTCACTGTACCACGTATGGGCACCAAGGCATTGACTCTTCATAGTTGATTGTCTCTCCCAAGTTTGAGACTTCATGAAATAAATAAAGAAATTATTTGAAGAACAACCTCAATTCATTCTTTAAAATGTACAGATTGACAGTAGTTCATTTGAACATGCGGCGTTGATGAATATTTGTTCATCCAAGAGCAACTCAGCAGTATGATTCTATTATTTTTTTGCCTGAAACTGTCACTGGTCCCTCGTGATTAAGAACATTCACTGTCCTGGATTGGTCTGAGTATGTTGTTGTTGGGTGCCATCAAGTCGGAGCCAACTCATTGCTACCCTACATACCACAGAATGAAACACTCCCTAACACAGTGCCATGCACATGATCTTTTCATGTTTGAGCCAGTGTTGCAGACACTGTGTTTCTTCTCATTTTGAGTCATGCCACATCAGCAAAAGGAGGTCCCAGGGGCTTTACTCCATTCCCATCATTAAGGCCTACTGTACTTTGAGGAAGCAGCTTTTCTCCAGTTGTCTTTGGAATGCCTTCCAGCCTGAGAGGCTCATTTTCTGGCACTCTATTTGACAGTGCTTCTCTGCTAGTCATAGGGTTTTCAATGGCTAATTGTTCTCAGAGTGGGCTGTCAAGTCCTTCTCCCTAGTCTGTCTTCATCTGAAACCTGTCCACCATGAGTGGCCCTGCTTGTATCTGAAATACCAGTGGCACAGCTTTCAGCATCACACCAACACACGAGCTGACAGACACGTGGGGAGCATATGGCTTTGTGAGCAAAAACCAGGATGGATTCCAGGTGGCTCTGCCCCATTGGCAGGAGTAAGTGCTCTTGTTGAGGGCTCAACCTACACAACTGTTCTTGACTACCCCTCCTCTTCCACATCTTAGAAGAGCTGAGAGAAACCAAAGAGTTCCACGTTTTGGTTTAGACTGGTTCCTCTTTGATCCTTGTTAATTATTGTTTTTGTCATCTAATGACCTTTCTGCATCCCACACAGACCAGGCAGTTTCACCCCAACTGGGGCTGGAGTTGCCACTTCCTCTTATTAAGGCTGACACATCCATTGCCAAGAGGACCTTTCTTTTTGTAGTTTTCCTGAGTCCAGACTTTAAAGTAGATAATTTCCACAGTGCAATGTGCCATGTTTTAGCTGGACTCCCCTACTGGACACTTCACAGCTCTACTGAAATATAAGGACTTGTGAGGTGTAGCTGATTTTCTTCTGTGATGTCTCTACAAAATGTCTCCTTCATCTCTTCTTCTCTTTCTTGTTAAAGTCTTGAATGCTCTAATTTCAAAGTGGCCGTGGTTTTAGGCTTACCTGGTTTGTGGTGAGTTAATAATATAATAGTGGAATTGAGGTTTGACCATAGATATTGGGGTTGGTAATTTTGGTTTGGGATTCCACAAAATGATACTCTAGATGCAATGAATACCACCAGCTGGGTCTGAGTGGCTCTTTGTTTTTCACATAGGTCCCATATGACTTCATTTTCACTGACTTTCTTGGTTACTTTTCTCTTTGACCTAGAAAAGTTCCATTTTTCATCATGATAGATTGAAACAGGAACCCCAGAACTTCAGTCTTGTCTCTGCCAATGAAGGCGACATTGGCTATAACATATCATCCTTTGGAACCTCAGTTTCCCCAAAAGCAGACAGGAAAATTGGGGCTCTCTCCCATCTGTAGTAGTCTGGATGTTAGGAAGTTGCCTCTTACTGTGTACACTATGCATTAAAGAGAGAAAAGCAAAGGGAGCCGCCGCCCTGCATGTTTGTTCTTCTGAGGGCTCTTTTGCCTGTTTCATTCTGAGTCTAAGGAAGCAGAGGAAGAGATGAGTGAGGCTATAGAAGTGATTAGTCTCTCTAGTCAAACGGATATTTTTTCAGTACTAGGGGGTTGAACCCAGGGCCTCACATGTTTTACAAGTACTCTACCTCTGAGTTGCACCCCCAGCCCATTTTTTACTTTTTTTTTTTTTTTTTAATTTGAAGACAGAGTCTCCCTAAATTATGCTGGCTGCCTCTGGCCTTCAACTCATAATCCTCCTGCCCCTGCCTCCCAAGTCATTGGAATTATAGACATATACCACTGCACCCAGCAAATGGGTTTCTTTTTTCTTTTTCTTCCCTACTGGGGGTTGAACCCAGGGCCTCATGCGTTCATGCTTTGCAAGTGCTATACCACTGAGCTGCACCCTCAACCCATTTTTTTCCTTTTGAGACAGAATCTCACTAAATGATGCAGACTGCCTCTGGTCTCGGACTTGGGATCCTCCTGCCTCCACTTCCCGAGTCTCTGGGATTACAGGCGTACGCCACCGCACCCAGCTTACAAATGGATTTATTAAAAACTGTTTTTAAGTCTTCCCTGAACACTTGCTCTTATTAAAGCACAGATGAGCATGGCCACCCAGAGAGTTCCTGGGTTGGAAGGTCTAGGGGCAGAGCAGGGCCCCAGGGGTGTCTTGCTGAGAATGTGTTGCTGATACCACTGGTCTAGGAACCGTCTTGTGGCCTGGACTCAAATCTGGTAACTCCTTGACTTCATGCCCTCAGCCTGGTCTCCCCCACAAGCCGTCGCCTGGTGTCCTAGTGAGGAGGCCTCTTGTTTCCATCCATGTGGTTCAGAGAAGGACCCCCAGGTCAGGCCAAGTGTCTCAGCCCGCAGACCACATGAGTCAGTCTGGACATGGGCACCTGACTTCAGCTGGGCTGATGAGCCACTTCCAGGGAACCTGGAGCCCAGAAGAAGAGACATCCGCATCTCTGGCCCCTCAGCGTTTGAGTATAGGAAAGAGAGGAAGCTTGTCTGAAGCCATTGAAAGAGAGGTGCAGGGTTAGACAGCAGCCAAGATGCCAGGAGGGGAGAGGAGACTTTTGGTTCCCCAGGCACCCATCTGTCAGCTGCCTGCTTTGGAGGCTGTTTTCCAGTTCCACAAAGACCCCTATATCATTGCAATACATTCTGCTGTTGGCTTGAATGTGTGTTCTTCACATTCCCCTGGAGGGCTGGTTAAATATATTGCTGTGAGCCATGCCCAGAACTCCTGATTCAGTTGCTCTGCTCTAGGGCCCAAGAATCTGCATTCCTAGTAAGTTCCTAGTTAATAGGATGCTGCTGGTCTGGGGACCTCACTTTGAGAACCACTGGCTTAAAAAGTAGCCTCCTCAGCCTGTGTGACTTAGCAAGAGACCCTATCTGAAGATAAAAAGTTTTAAAAGGGGGCTGGGGGTGCAGTTCAGTGGTGGAGTGATTGCTAAGTATGGGCAAGGCCCTGGGTTCAGCCCCTCAGCACTGCAAATAAATAAATAAATAAATAAATAAATAAATAAATAAATAAAAGAAATAAAAGAGAAAAAAACAGAAAAAAGAAAAAAGGAAAAAACAAAAACAAAAAGTAATAGAAAAAGAAGGAAAAAAAGGAAAGAAGAAAAAAACTTTAAAAGAAAAAGAAAAGAAAAAATAAAAAAAGTGACCTCCTTAATATTTCTGCTTACATAATGGAAACAAGAGACTTGATCAAGCCTGGTGCCCTTCCAGGTGTCTACCTTGTGGACATGATGATCCTTTGGGGGAGGAGAATGCTGTAATCTTAGTTTACAGATGAGGAAACCGTGGCTGTAAGAGGTTAAAAAACATGCCCAATGCCCCTATCATAGAGATGACAGAGCCAGATGTTGCCATTAGGACTGTCTGACTTGGACGCTTACTTCTTTAACTTGTGCTCAGTTTCACTTGCCATTCTGGCCACTCTGGGGGTCTGTTGTCACCCTGTGGTCATGGTCCTTTACCAGCCCTCTGTGCTTTGCTCCCTCTGGCCCTGCCCACAGGCCTCTCTGCCTGGGGCTCTGCCCAGTTGTCTTTTAGGGCCCATTTCCAAGCCTCCCTATCTCCCCTGGAGCCCTCAGATTTCCTAATCTCTCCCACTTCCTGGCCAAACCATTCATAGTGGTTTCTCCCTCGTGCAGCTGGGGCACTTTGCATTGGTCTCACTGTGTTTTGCATCTCCGAGTCACTTGTTTCCCGGCTCCATTGCATAAGCTGCAGCTCCTCGAGTGGGGACTGAAGCTTGCTCATGTTGGGGTGCCCCTCCACTCCTGGCACCTGGCACCATTCCTCAGAGGCAGCTGGCCCTTTGCAGACACTTGCTGAGTTGAACCAGAGAAAAATCCAGTGGTTTATTCTGTGGTGCAGGTGTGGCCCATGGAGATCAACCTGCAGGGTGTTTATTAAGAGTGCTCTGGGTCCCTAGGAGGGAAAGGGGAGATGCAGAACCCTGAAGGGTAGCTCTGCTTACTCCCTGGGGAGCTGTGGAGTTGAGGGGGGCCAGCAGAGTTATGCAGAGACAGGCCAGGGCTAAGGACCTCCCTTTGGGTAAGATGACTCTTCTCAGCCAACACGATCCCTAAAGAAGACAGGCAGCCTTCCCACCACCAGAGAAGAAAGAGCCCTTCAGCTCTGAAGGGAGCCTAGGGGAGAATCACAGTGACCACCAGGTCCCCTGAAATGACTACCCTCATTCCTTCCACCTTGGTGCTCCCTGCCCAGGTCCTGCCACATATTTTCTGTACCATGTAGTCAGCCCAGGCATTTGGGTGGCCTCTCTGGTGGAGCAGGTCACACCAGCTGCCCACCCGAAGCCCACCTGTCCTCCTTCCCTCAGAGCCATAATTATGTTCAGGAGGGCCTCCCTTGCAGCTATAGGCAGCCATGCAGCATAGTACTGGGGAGTGAGGCTTACGTGGATGTCTGCCAGGAAATTTTTCTTTCTTCATATTGTTGCTGCCCTTTTATTTGCCTAGTTTATTTCTTCCACTTTCTTCCTGCTTGGAATACAAATAGGAGGCTGGAAATGGTCCAGTGTGCTGGAGGCCATGCATCAACCCAGGGGATGATGGCAGGTTTGCTCCAGGGATGGCAGAGCCCAGAGACAGGTGCAGCTGTCAGGGCATTTGTGTGAGTTGTTGTTGTTGTTAGGTGCCATCGAGTCGGTATCTGACTCATAGCGACCCTCATAGGGTTTTCAATGGCTGACTATTTCGGGATTGCCTTGGGAGTGGATTGCCAGGTCCTTCTCCCATTTTTGCAGTGCTGGGAATTGAACTCGGGAACTCAGAGACTGCAGCACAGCGCTCTACCAACTGAGCTAAATCCCAGCCCACCCTACGTATAGCAGATCAAAACATTTCCCAATTCTGTGCCAGGCACACAATCCTATTTATGATTAAGCCCATTGTTGCAGATACTGTGTCAATCCATCCGGTGGAAGATTTTCCTTTTTTGTATTGACCTGCCACTCTCCCAAACATGATATCTTTCTCCAGGGATTGATCTCTCCTGACTACATGTCCGAAATATGTAAGAGGCAGTCTTGCCATTCTTGCTTCCAAGGACCACTCTAGTTGTACTTCTTCTAGGACAGATCTGTTGGTTCTTTGGTAGTCTATGGTATATTCAACAGATGTCTCCAGCACCATAATTCAAAAGCATCAATTCTTTTCCTGTCTCCCTTGTTCAGTGTCCAGCTTTCACAACCATATGATGTGACTGAAAATACCATGGCATGAGTCAGGCGCACCTTCGCCTTCAATGTGACAGCTTTACTTTTCAATACTCTAAAGAGATCTTTTGCCACAGCTTTTCTTAGAGCAATGCGTCTTTTGATTTCTTAACTGCTGCTCCACGGGTGTTGATTATAGAGCCAAACAAAACAAAATCTTGGACAACCTCAACCTTTTCTCCATTTATTGTGAAGTTGCTCACTGACCCAGTCATAAGGATTTTTGTTTTGTTGATGTTTAGTCGCAACCCATATTGAAGGCTATGATCTTTGATCTTCACCAGTAAATATTTTAAATCCTCTTCATTTTCAGCAAGCAGAGTTGTGTGAGTAATACAGCCATATTCAGTCAAATTCGGGGGCTGTGGCTCTATTGCAGGCTGGCTGGTTCCCAGCTGGAATACACTGAAATGATGACCTCTGTCATTGTGGCTGGTGTCTGTGCTGACCGTCAGTGCATTGCTCTCACATGCTTGGTTCTTTAGAAGCACGGTGGCTGGGGCTCAGTGTTGTAGATACGGGGCTTGGCCCTGGAGAGCTAATGAAGAGTTTTGGAAAATAGGGAAAGGGTCCTAAAGGGTGGATGTGGAGGAGGATAGACAGAAAGCAATGAGCGTAGGAAGAGGGAATGGTTATGTCAAAGCATTGCTTCTCCCTAAGGGTCATTTCCTACCAACCCCTCATGTCTCCCACATACCTAGCTTTCAAGACTGGCAGAACTGAGTCTGAATTTCTGACTGATCAGCTGCATGACCTTGGACAAGTCAACTTAGCCTCTCTGTGTTTTTATTTGGAAAAAAAAATTAATTAGACATACAAATGGAGATAGAACAGGAAACACATTTAGAATAAATAGATGAGGAAATAGAAAACAAATGGATACCAGTGAGCCAGACACAGAGGGTGAGCCCCAGGGTTCTGAGCATTTGCTGGGTTGATACGCTCCAGGTATTGGGCTCTGAGCTTCCCAGCAGCCAATGCAAAGAAGGAAATACAGTTTCCATTTCTCAGGACTCCTCAAATCAGGAAAAGTATTTTCTAGTAGACATGTAGAACTTCTTAGTGCTGGATACAAGGAGAAAGATGTCTTCTACAGGACTTCTTTGAGAAGACACAGAAATGATGAAGCTTGAGCTACATATTTTATGCAAGATCAACTTGGAAAAAGTGATTACCTGAGTCTGGAAAGCCCCTTCTATTTGACTCCTTGTAGAGTCCCACATTGGTGTCAAAGGCTCAGCTGACGACTGCAGAAGAGAGCAGCCTCCAGAACTTTGGAGCACAGCAGAGTACTTTTAACTCTTTCTTATTCCTGTTTTTCTCTATATCTCTTAAATGGGGTATCGGAAGCACATGGTGGCAATTGCTGGGGCAACATCATGACTGTTTTTCCTGAGGTCTGCAGGGTAAATATAGCAATGTGCTCAAGAGGGCAACTCTGAAATAAAAGTCCTCAATGTAGGTCAGTGGTGACATGTTACAAGTCAAAGCACGATTCAGTAGGAGGTGTTTGTGGGCAGGGAGAGGGAATTGGGGGTGACTTGTGGCTCATGTTCGACATTCCACAAATGTGCATGTTGGAGTTTCCCCTTCTGCATTGACAAAATGGTTCCTTCTTAAGACGTTAAGGCCATTCTTAGTGTGTAAGTTTGCCTTTTCTTTCCTAATCATGTGGTGTTCCTGAGAACCAAAACTAACATCTCGTGACATCTTAACGGACAGGAAGTAGAGGACTTTCGGCTGAACGCGTACCTCATCCATGAGCTTTTTGTCGCTACCTCAATGGCAGGCAGCCTCTGCACTCTGCCTTATCACCCGTGTCAGCCTTTCTTACACTTGCCGATATCCAGCAACTGCTGGGGAATCACAGTGGAAATGCAGACTCTGATTTGGAATGTCTGGGTGGGGCTGGAGACTGGATCCTTCTGATAAGCTCTTGGTGGTGTGACAAGGGTGCTGCTATTCCACAGACCTCACTATGAGCACTGAGGCCTGCAGCAAAACCTTAGCCCTGTTACTTATGGCCTTCCCATTGCGTCATGCAGAGACCAGGTCTTACCTGGGCCCTGTAGGTCCCGTTGTGCTTAGCTTGCTACTGTTCCTTTGCATGTTGCTTTCTTGGAAGCATTCAGAAAATCAGGCAACACCAGGCTGCTTCTTCAGAGGTTCATGGATTAGAGATGATAGAGGGTGCTAGGCAAGAAAAAGGGAAATAAGAGGCCTCTGCAGCCATCCACTTTCCAGCCCCGCAGTGTGCTTCTCAGCCACCTGAAGCATGAATATCAGTGTTAGCCTCCTGTAGGGCAAAGGCTTTGATCTGGTGGCCAGTGCTTCCCTGATAAATAATACCCTTGCAAATAGCGTGGTTCCAAGAAAAAAGAGAACTCAAATTACTTCTACATTTGTCCAGGAAGGATGACAAAGTCCGAGACATGCACCAACCCGCAGCAATTGAATTGTTCAGTGAATTTGTTCAATGAATTCTGCTTCTGTGTCAAGACCAGTAGCTGCCTAGATTCTTTTCTTTTCTTCTTCTTCCTTTTTTTTTTTTTTTTTGCCCTTTTATTGGTAAATGTTGGTGTGGTATAGAGTAATATGACATTTGCTTTTTCTATTACACAACTATTACATCACTTTTGGTTATACTTTTATCAACTTATGAAGTTTATGGAACCTTTTGACTAATATGTAGTAAAACTCATATGCATATTTGGGTTCTGTTCCCCTAGATTCTTCATCTTCGAAGTGCCTGCCTCTGAGCCTGGTCCTTTGAAGGTACTGGGAACCCATTAACCCATTTGGGCATGGATCCCAGGTGTAAAACATTTCTTTCCTTCCACCAAAGGCTCAAGTCTCACTATAAAAATCACATTCGACCTCAGCCCTATGCAGAGCAGCCCTTTATAACTGCCTACCTTCACATCTCAAAAGTGTGCTACCTTTAAAAAAACTCAGTCTATACTCTCTACTATAATTTCTGTGTCTCGTATAAATTCTTTTCTATGGGAAGCACAGTGATCCAAAGTATCTTCTGCTGGGGAGGGATTTGCTGCTGCCAAGGAGGACCTGCTTGCACTTAGGACCAGCAATCCCTTCTCTGGACTAGTTCCTCACATCTCCCCCGTAACAACTGGAGCCAGAATTGTGGGATCAGAGAGTGAAAACCTCTGCCCTCTCTGCCCCAAGCTGCCTCAGTCTCCCTTCCTGAGCCAAAATCCCCTTCTCCACACCTGATCTCTCACTTTTTGGTTTCAGCTCCTATAGAAAGACCGAAACTAACAACATTTGGGGTTGAGCCCTGAGCGTAATTTCTTTCTTGCAGGTTTTGAATGGTTTTCATGACTCATCTCTCCCTCTGGCTTTTGTAAATCTCCCTCTCACTGTCCCCCAGTGAGCACCAAGGCCACTTGCTCCTGGGCTGTGTCCGGTGGCTTTGCCAGTTTCCCCAGGAGACCCCCCTGCCCCCTCACTGCTCCATCGACAAGAGATACAGGGGCTGTATCCCCCATCTAGACCTTATTAACTCTTTCTCCATTATCCCTGCACCCTGCCTCAGTGGTTACCCTGTGTCACTGCGTTTGCTGCTGAAGGCCCAGTCAGCTTCAAGGACCAGGCTGACCTCGGGGTCATGGGAGTTACGAACACGGTGGGATGCAGCTCAGAAACTGGTGGGCTTTTACTATTTCCTTACTGCTCCTCACCCAGGTCAGGTTGTCACCGCTGCTGTGTGGGGACCTGTGGGTAACAGGAAGAAGCAGGGACTGGGCTGGATGAGGGACAAGGGAAGAGGCTCGGTGGCCAAATTGCAATGAAAGGAGTAGCTGTCATGTGGAGCATCCTCTACAGGGACCAATGGGGTGTCCTGACCCTGGTTCTTGATTCCATCCAAATAGTTCAGCCCAGAGGGTGGGGCCTGGTGATCATATATGCTTCCATAATCCACGTGACCTACCAAGGAGGGCCACACTACAGAATGGGAGTCTAAAGAAGGCTGAGGTCATCCAGGACCAAGGGAGGAGGACACTCTCCTCGACTATGTGGACCTTGAGCCCCCTGTAGCCAAACTGGGCTTCCCAGGAGGAGCTGTCAAGCCAAGGGCAGGAATCATTGGGCCAGAGAGTGAAGGATGCCCGAGTTTCTCTTTCTTGCACAACAAAGAGAGCCTGATAAGATATGAGACCAGAATTTGACAGCCTATTTTGGTAGGTAGTAGTGGGCTTTCAAAGAAAACCCATGTCCTTTTCTCTTCATATTATTAGATTTTAAGTGTGTTGAAAGCAGAGTTGCAACCTAATTGTTAAGGTAGTGCAACTGCTTTGCTAGAAGTCACCATTCTGAAGGAACACCTGCTATCTGCAGTATGAAACCTAGTTTCTTATCAAGCTATGACTTTCCTATGTTCCTGCTGAGTTGTTTTTCTGGCAAATTTGTAAGGACTCTTTATATTGTAGATATCAAAACTTTATGGGTCATCTCTGTTGCAATCAATTATTTTTGTATTGTCTTTGCTCTCATCTACTTTGCTCCCAGCCTTCCTGGGATAATTTTGATAATTTAAATTTTTTTTTCAGGAGATCTCCTGTTTCCTTCAGGTTTTCAAATGTTTTGCCACAGACCTGTATGTAGAATCCACTGATAATTTGTTCATTGCTTTGATATTCAAGTATGTCTTCCCACTCACTCCTAGTAAATATTGAAAATTTTATATAATCCAAAGGTGTTTACCTTTCTTTTTTGTAGCTTCTTGGTTCCTAGAAGCTGGTTATTGCTAGTATAAGGAAAGGCAATTCATTCTCCTGTGTTCCAGAAGGATTTTTTTTCCTAGAGAGGCTCATGGGCATTCTAGAAACATAAACACGCAAGCTTTTACTTATTTTTATATTTTTTTGTCCTCAATGCCTATATTTAATGGGTGCTTCTAAGATAATATCAAATTGCAATGGGGATGACAGACATCTGTTTATGGTTCCAAGTAATATAATGATCTTACTTCTAGTATTTCACCAGCTGGGGGTGATAATTTTTGAGAAATTTGGTAATAGTCTTCATCACAACTAGTTCCACAATTTCTCTCTCCCTCTTTTTTTTTTTTTTCTTCTTGGTGGTACTGGGGGTTGAACCCAGGGCTTCATGCTTGCATGCATTGCAAGTGCGGGACCACTGAGCTGCACCCTCAGCCGTGTTTTTTTTTTTTTTTAAACTTTTGGAGACAGGGTCTCGCTAAATTATGCAGACTGCCTCTGGTCTTGAACTTGTGATCCTCCTGCCTCTGCCTCCCTAGTCTCTGGGATTATAGACATATGCCACCACACCCGGCTCTCTTGTTTTATTTAGAGTTATTATTGGGAGTAATTCCAGACTTTCATAAAATATTTTCCAATATCTATCACTGTGGTCATCTGGGTTTTTGTTCTTTAATTTGTTGCTCTAACACATGGAAGAGAATAAAGTCCTTAATTTGAATCATCTTTTTTTTTTTTTTTTTTTTCAGCATTGGGAGTTGGACCCAGGGCCTCGCGCTTGCATGCTCTGCAAGTGCTGGACCACTGAGCTGCACCCCCAGTCCAGTTTTTACTCTTTGAGACAGGGTCTCACTAAGTTATGCAGACTGCCTCTGGTCTCAAACTTGCGATCCTCCTGCGTCTGCCTCCCGAGTTGCTGGGATTACAGGCGTGCACCACCGTGCCTGGCACAAACCATCTTTTCATAATTGAGTAATGTCACTTGCCTATCGTCTATTATCCTTTTGATATCTTGCTGGATTTTAGCCACCAATGTTTTGACTATTCCGGATGGATTAATAAGTGAGACTGACATATAGGTACCTTTTTGAATTCTATACTTAAAATAGATAGAGTTCATAAAATTAAACAGGATATTTTTCATCATGTTGTATGAGTTGGAATACTTTAAATATCAAAAATATTCTTTAACGCTTAGGCAGAACTTAGCTGTGAAAGTATCTGGTTCTGGTTTCTTTTTTAAAGAGCAGATCTTCATTTACTTTTCTAGTTTTTCTGTGCTGGTCCCTTTATTCATATTTTCCACTTCTTCCTGGGTCAGCTTTTTTTCAGCATTGCAGGTTGAATGCATGGCCTCACTCATGCTAGGCTAAGTGCTCCGCTGAGCCTCACTCTCCCCTCCCTTCTTTTTTTTTTTTTTTTTAAATCTTGAGACAGGGTCTCTCTACGTTGCAAAGGATGCCTCTGGTCTCAACCCTGTGATCCTCCTACTTCAGCCTCCTAAGTAGCTGGGATAATTACGGGCATGCTCAACAGTGGTCAGACTTCCTGGGTTAATTTTGATCATTAAGTTTTTCTTTTCTTTTTTGTTTTTTCTTTTTTTTTTTTTTTTTAAGAGATCTGTTTCCTTCAGGTTTTCAAATGTTTTGCCACAGACCTGTATACAGAATCCACCAATAATTTGTTCATTGCTTTGATATTCAAGTATGTCTTCCTTCTCATCCCTAGTAAATTGGCACTTCACAGAAAGAAAATTCAAGCGACCAAGAAACATAGGAGCATTTCCAAACACATGGGTTACATTAAGAGGGAAATGCTTTGTGCTCATCACCCTGACTGCATTTGGAAGAGTGGGGATATTTGCTTAGTGAGTTGGTGGTGGGGGACAGGGAAAAGTGAAAAGTTTCCTCCTATGCTGTCTGTGAAAAAGTAAAGCTGATTACTGTAATCGTTTCATAAAATAATCCCACAGGGTCTTTTCAATCTGAAACACATATTCTGCCAAGTATGGTGGGGCACGCAGCAACATGGGAGGCTGAGGGAGGAGGGTGGAGAATTGAAAGCCAGCTTAGGCAATATTGCAAGACAGGGGCTCAAAAAACACAGAGCAACAATAAAACACTGTCTTGTGACCCACCAACCCCATTCCTGAGAAGCTGTGCCACAGAAATACAAGTACTAATGGATGGCCGGTGAAGATCAATAAATGTGGGGGGATCAGACCTTGAAAAGGGAGTAATTCAAAGCATTAGAGAGAGTCAAGAAATTCCAGCCCATCTACACAGTACAATATTATCATTGTTGTTGTTGTCGTTAGGTGCCATCGAGTCAGTGTTTGACTCAGCAACCCTACATACAACAGGCGAAACACTATTGTCAGTGCTTCTCTGCTGTTCATAGCGTTTTCAGTAGTGGATTGATTTTTGGGAGCGGGTTGCTGGGTCCTTCTCCAAAGCCTACAATATCTGGTGTTCCAGGTGGTCTCCCATCCAAGTACTAACCAGACCCGGTCCTGCTTAGCTTCCAAAATCTGACGGGATCAGATGCCACGGGGCTACAGCTGCAGGCCAGAATATTATCATGCCCACTAAAAAGAAATTAGAGCTATACCAGCTGATCAAAAAAATTTGTAGGATTAAAAAATAAGATGCAAAGAACTGTGTATTACATGTTATAAACCATGGCCCAGCACACTCTAGGATTGGGTATGAGTGCGTTGGCACAGAAAATGGAAGGGAAGATGACTACTTTTTTTTTTATACATATTTATATATTAGGTAACCCCTTGCTATAATATACATGCATTATTTTTCTAACTCTGACAACTGTCAAAAATGAAAATGTAAGGGAGTATAAAGCTAATTAATAACTATTTGTTGTTGTTGTTAGGTGCCATCAAGTTGGGTCCAACTCATGGTGACCCTCAGAGGGTTTTCAATGGCTGAATGTTTTGGGATTGCTTCAGGAGTGGATTGCCATGTCCTTCTCTCATTTTTGTGGTGCTGGAGATGGAACTTGGGTCCTCAGAGAGTGTGGAATAGTGCTCTACCAACTGAGCTAAATCTCAGCCCCCAATAACTAGTATTAATATTTAATAATATATGCTACTTAAAATTTTCTATGAAAAGCTTTTCAAATTGGATGATGCAGCTCCTGTTGGCCCCATGGTTAGGTAGCAGTGGAGGTGCCTGGGGATTAACACCAGGTATAGCTGCACCTGGAAGTGAGCTCAGGGTCACTATCACCCAACTGCACAATCCCCCAGGGATATTGAGTTCCACTGGATTTTGCTTGTGAGCCCAAAGGAATCACCTGCAGCCTAGGAACAAGAGGTTAAATTTAACCATAACCAGCACAACTCATACACAGTAATGAGAGAAACAAAAAGGGAAGAGCAGCGCAGGGGGAAACAGGAGTACTTCTGTTTGCCCACAGTATTTAACACCCCTCCTCCACTACACATTTCATGTTCCCTTTTCTTGTAGCCACTCCCTCCCTGGCTAGAGTCTGTGGAGACAGCTCAATTCGTCATTGCTCATCATCTAAGACCTTCCATGGGCCTGTGTGTATAGGACTATGGTAACTTTCATTAACTCCTTCTTTTGGGTATGCTTAATGAAGAGGACACACAAAATATTCTCCTAGATTTTACCACCCATATTATACCTACTCTTCCAGAATCTCCTCTCTGTCTCTCTCTCACCCTCTCCCTTCCTCCCTCGCTCCTTCCCTCCCTCTCTCCATTCCTTTAACTGAGTAAGGAATTGATAGGGCCAGGTGGTATTCTCTGTTTCTATTTAAGGTGCAATTTTTTGGGAAAATGCTTGTAGAAGCATTTTCCTTTGGGCACAAAAGCTTGGACCAGCAGAGCCTGGCAATGTGTGGACAGGAAGCCACATTGACAGGGGAATCATCAGGTAAAAACATGAGATGGGTCACCACCTCTTCCTCTCCACACCCATATCCACCTGTTGCTTCCCAACCTATGCCTCCTGGCTGTGGTTCAGAGGCTGTATCATCTCAGCTCTCGAGGTCATGTCTCAGGTGGCCACTTAGCTAACTGTTTCCATAGTTTTTAGAAAGTCTATTGACTTTTCAGACACAGTCAGGAAAAGAAATGCATCACGTTAATGCATCTCTAGGCTTCTTATGCTTTCCTGGAATAGCTATCGTGCTTGAATTAACCATGCAGATATTGCTCTCTTGTTTTCTGCTTTAACTCTTTATGAGTTACAAAAGACAAAATAGCACAGACTTTTGACAAGTACCTAGTAGGGAAATAGGTTATATAGGAATTCAGAGTCATTCAAAATGAGGTTAAGGTAATATGACATAGGTAAAAAATTATAGTTGAAAGAATCTGATTTTGGCTTCAGTGCTGACCTTAACCATTGGAAGTCCAAAAAGCAAGATGCCTACATCAATGGTATCTTTTGGATTCCTGAACATCTATGTAATGAATGGTCATGTGACTATGTAGTTCAGTAGCATATCAATTCACGTAACACAAGCACAGTTCATCGTAAGCAGTTAAATAGTTCCAAACATAAGTAAGCATTCAGATGTGACATAGAGTGAAAATCTCCTTACATGCTTATGTATGTTGAAATTTCATCAGTCAACTGAAATGTAAATGTTCATTCCACATTGCAAGAGTAAAATGCTGCAAAAATGAATGATATAATCAGTCCATTTTCTTTCTTTTATAGTGAAAACATTATAGCTCATTTTTCTAAAACAAATATTATAACTAATATTTAATTTTGGAAATAGTCTTCAAATTCTGCATGTATACTTTTGAGTGTCTAAATTACACATAAAACATCTCAATACATCCTACTCATGCTTCAGACCTTCAAACACCAACAACCTGTTGATATAGCTATTGTTGTTGTTAGTTGCCATCAAGTCAAGTCTGACTCAGTGATCCTATGTACAAGAGAATGTGACACACTCCAACACTGTGCCATGCTTGGCACTGTGTTCGTGCTTCTCTGCTATTCATAGGATTTTCGATAGCTGATTGTTTTGGGATTGTTTCTGGAGTGGGCTGATGGTCTTTCTCCCATTTTTGTGCAGTGCTGCAGATTGAACCCAGGGCCTCAGAGCACATAAGCACTCTACCACCTGAGCTAAACCCTAATATTGCTATTACTACTGGACAAGGTTGAATAGAGGTCTTGGGTCATTTTTAAGCTCACTTTATAAGCATCAACTACTAGCCCAGAGTGAAAACATAGAGGCTAAAATATAACTAAAAACCTTGTCAAAAATATAGTTAGAGATTACTACCTGCTTTGAAGGATTTCAAGATGTGTCCAGGCTATGAATTCTACATTCAAAGGTCCTTCTAGAAAGCATGTGACCATTGTGACCTCTGCTGTGTACAAAAGGATTAGTAACAACACTAAATGTGCTAGTTTTATGTCTCATGCACCTGAAGCTTAGATATTCAGGGACAACATGGTATATTTCTGTATCATTTGTGCAAAAGGCCAAAGGGAAACATTGAATTCTCCTATGAACTGGATTTACTCCTGGGTCTCCTATAATAAAGCAACATGATGAGTCTGTGGGAAGAATGGAAAATCGGCAAAGGAAAATACCTTGCAGTTGTCACTGTTACTGGAAAATGGAGGGTGAAGCTATGAGTGATTTCAGGATCACAAGCATGCAATGTTTTGTTTGCACCTTTCAGCTGTATTTTCGAAAGGGGGCACAGTGTGGCAGAATTGCTGGTTGTACGCAAAAAGGTAAAAGGGCATTCGCATCACAGGGTACTTTTTTCTTTTAGAATTTTTATTATAATACATATTTTTAAAGACTCATTAACAAAGAGGTATTTGTTTTCACACAGGCATTTAGAATTTGCATCAATTTACTTCATGACATTTTTGAGTCAGAGTGGTCTCGGATTCAAAAATACGCTTTTATTTATAAAGAAAAAACAAGCATTCTGGTTTCTGCTAAATGAAAATAGCCAAATTTCTTCATCATACTTTTTTTGATTGTTGTGGTTGTCAGGTGCCCTCGAGTCGTGCCCAGCTCATAGTGACGCTCATAGGGTTTTTGATGGCTGATTGTTTTGGGATCGTCTTACAACCAGCTTTTTTGGTTAGCATGTGTTGATTGTACATCTCATATGTATTGCTGGTTATTAGCCAGAAGTAAACTATATGACATGTACAAGGGAGTTGTGCTTCTTGATACACGTTTACACAAAAGGCTCAAACAAAAGGATCAAAAGAAAGTGTGACAGAAACTTTACAGGAAATGGTACTGCCACAGTGGTGCTTGCTAACGACTAACAGGGACTAGCGGAAAAATAGCGCGTTTGCTGGAGCAGTCTGAGGTCGTCCCGACATCGCCCGCACAGCTGACTCAGCAGTGGTGTAGAGAGCCCACTCTGTCCCGCCGAGCGCAAGGAGAGCTGAGATGGACACAGATTCTGGGACCCTTTACCAACAATGAATGGTAACCCCATGGGTGTCTAGCCTGTTATCAGAGTCATAGCTTGGGAATGAGCTTCCCAGGAGCTTGCATGGAAAGCCAGGCGCCTGGAAAATATTAGAGGGGCGTTGAGTTCCCAGAAAGCAGAGGCCAGGGTGAAACTTGTGTGCCGGGACTCATCAGAGTGTGTGATCATGGACAGCAAGGTGAGGGGCAGCGGAGAGAGGCAGGATGAATCCAGGGCCACAGCCACGGTGCTGCCTGTGAGATCTCTCAGGACCTCTGCCCAGCTCTGAGATGCTTCTCAGGATCGCTTATCTGGGATGCATGGAAGGGGGCACACATCTCCGTCTGTTCCTGTCCCCTACTGGTGAAAACTTTGTTCCACTGGCCACCAGCCTCCTGTATGTCCAGCCTGCACGTGCGTGGGTGTTAAGTGACCATGAGGCAGGGCTGGGGTAGGAGGTGTGAGGTGTGGCCCAGGCTCAGGCTGGGCGCCCTCAGGCCACCCCTGTGCAAGGCTGGCTGCAGCCCCCGGTGGAGGAGGCTGAGAGGATTGGGCACAGTGCCCATGGAGGGTCCAAATAGCTTCTGAGAAAGTTTCTTTGAGCACTGCATAATAAAAGTGCCTTATCATCAGTGATATTATCTTCAATTCCAGGAGTTGGAGAGGAAAGGAACTATCAACTTGATTCATAACCACAAGAGATAAAGAAAGGAAAGTTTAAGAACTTGGTGAGAACACCGTGAGCATGCCTCCGGGCTGAACCTTGCTCCCCACTAAGCTTAAATGAGTGACTACTTAGGCTGCTTCTTGCTCCACAAAGTGATCACAGGGCCATTGAGCACTGACAGTACAGAGAAGGGAATGTTTGCCCACCATGATACTGTAACTTTCAAAATAAGAGCACTGGGGGCTTGGAGTACAGCTCAGTGGTAGAGCACTTGCCTAGCATGTTCAAGGCCCTGGGGTTCTACCTCCAGCACCAATAAATAGATAAATAAATAAATAAATAAATAAATAAATAAATAAATAAAAAAAATTAAAATTGAAAATGGGCATGGTGGCACCCACTCTTGATTGCAGCTCTTGAGAGGAGATGGAATCAGGAGGATTGAGTTTGAGTTCATCCTGGGCTGCTAGTGAGACCTTGTATCAAAACAAACAAACAAACAAACAAACAAATAAAGCAATTATTTTTTAATAATACAATTGCAATCATAATCACATTTTAAAAATCAAATTTCAAGCTTGACACTATGGTGCCTGCCTGTAATTCCAGCAGGAGAATCACAAGTTCTGGGCCAGAGGCAGCCTGCATAATTTAACGAGACCCTGTCTCAGATAAGAAGTAATAAATGGGCTTGGGGTGTGGCTCGGTAGTAGAACAGTTGCAAAGCATGTGTGAGGCCCTGGGTTCAACTCCTGAGCACTGCAACAAAAAAAGAAAGAAAATGGAAGAAAGAAAGAAAGAGAGGGAGGAAGGAAGGGAGGGAAGGAAAGAAAGAAAGAGAGAAGGAAAGAAAGGAAAGAAAGAAAAGAAAGTATAATTTCAGATTGTTACTAAATCCTAGCAATTTTTTTCTATGGTGGTGACAACCGGTTATAGCCTTAGCTGTGATCGGTATTTTTTCTTTTTAGCTAAGATTGGGCCATTCAACAATAATTATTTCAAATGTGTAATGAGTTGGCCTCTAACTTAATGTTATTCTAATAATTTAATAGTTCTTTAGGGATTGCAAGGCACAGGGTGTGTTTTGTTTTGGTTACTAAGAAATGGAGGGCCAAATTTGTGTTCATCTCTTTTAATTGGCAGGGTCTTGTACACAGGAAGGCATCGTATTTATATTTTAGTCATATCCCCCGTTCTTATTTTCTTTTTAGTCTTATTCCTTCATTGAATACCATCAAAAATGTAAAAGTCACTACCAAAGTGCTAAGAAATTAGAAACAGTGTTGGCTGCTCTGTGGCACCCCATGCCCTGTCCACTCTCCTGGGACAGCCCTTTCATGTCTGTTGCCCATTTTTCCTGATGTTTGCTCACATGTGGTTAAATACCATGCTTAGAGTGCTACCGCAGGAGGTACTGACTTTAGGCACTCTATTGATTTCCTGTTCTTGTAGGTGAACATTCAGCTTATCACACTTCCTTCCCTTCTCTACATCCTCTCCATGTGGTTATTTGACATTTTCTGGTTAAATCACTAATTAATCCTCACACTATTACAACTGCATAAGCAGAAGTCACTGTGGAGCTACTGTTCTGTGTTCTTGGAGTTGACAGAGGCTTTTTCTCTTCATCTGCATAGTTTCTTTTTTTAATACAGCAATAATAACAACAATTTTCCAAAATGCTCCAGTTTGATCTGTTATGGGCCCAACAAGAATTCAGTAAAATATTCAAAACCCACAAGTCCCACACTCTTTCTTTTTCTTTCTTTCTTTCTTTTTTTTGGTACTGGGGGTTGAACCTAGGGCCTTGTGCCTGCATGCTTTGCAAGTGGTGAACCACTGAGCTGCACCCCCAACCGTTTTTTTTAGTTTTTGAGATAGGGTCTCACTAAGTTATGCAGACTGCCTCTGGTCTTGAACTTGCGATCCTCCTGCCTCTGCCTCCCAAGCCACTGGGATTACAGGCGTGTGCCACCTCGCCCGGCTCCCACACTCTTTCTTTACACCAGTCTGGAGCAGCGGTTCTGGACTTCTGGAAGTCCCCGTGCCACACTCCTGCGTGGAAAACCGTGACCCCTTTGTTTTGCTAAAGCATATATTTTGTTTTTTCCTGAGAGAGGGTCAATTGGCGATAAATCTTAAAGTCCGTACATTTCTAAAAGTATCCATACTCTGCCCTCCTCATTGATCTAATTCTTTGGCTCTGCCTAGGTTTTCTACTTGAACACAGCATCTTCCCAAAACTGTGAGGTGGCTGCGCCATGGTCTTTTATCAGCCAGCGTTGTTGAGGATCTGACACTAAGTCCATTTCTCTCCTTTTCAATTACCTGCCTCTTCTCTCTGAAAGGGGCTGGGATTTAGCTCAGTTGGTAGAATGCCACTCTGCAGTCTCTGGAGTCCCGAGTTCGATTCCTAGCACCACAAACATGGGAGAAAGATGTGGCAATCCACTCCTGAGGCAATCCAGAAACAATCAGCCATTGAAAATCCTGTAAGAGTCACTGTGAGTTGGATACAACTTGACAGCACCTAACAAAAGCAACAACAATAGCATCTCTGTGAAAACTCTCAGTAGACTTATTTACACCTGCCATTCTGAAAGTCCATGATGATGTGTGTTGAGAAAGGTCTGTGCTCATATATTGCACCAGGCACTTGGTGCCCCTTCATTTCCAAGACCCAGGCACTTCTGTTCTGGGACCTTTCTCTGAATGACCTTCTACCACTCTGAGATAATGTCCTTGCCAAAACCTTGTTTTCTATTCTCAAATGCCTTTAAGTCCAAGTGTTGGACATTGTCCTACTTGCTGGCTCTCCCTAGTTGACTGACCTCTCAGTTTTCTCTTTTCTCTCCTCCTGAGCAGAATGGTATACTCAGGAGCTGTGACCTCTTGCGGTTTGACAGATGAACAGCATCTTGACTAAGGGACAGAGAAGGAGAAAAATGTTTGTCTCGCTGTCTAGTCCCACTTCTCCTGGGTCAGAGGAGTTGTTAGCCTGGGTGTCAGACTTCAGAAGCTAAACTAGGCCATGTTTATGAGGGATTGGGGGCCCTGCATGTTAGAAGGTCCCCCATATGCACTGGCAAGTCACGCCCAGAGAGCAGACGGCACACTTAGGGTCTTCCCAGGGGCAGGTCCTGTGACCTTGCTTTTTCCTTCATCTCATCTATTCACACAGGTTTTCAGCATGCTCATTGCGTTGAGTTTCAACTTGACTTTCTGGAATAAAATTTGAATTTTGGTTTAAGGGAGGTAGTAGAATTATATAGGTCTTGAACTAAACCGGCCCTCCACAAAGCCTACCTTACATGGAACTAGGAACTGGCCAAGAAAATAACAATTCTGTTGTTGTTAGGTGCTGTCGAGTGGGGTTCAACTCATAGCAACCCTATGTACAACAGAACCAAACACTCCCCGACACTGTGCCAATGCTTCTCTGCTGTTCATAGGGTTTTCAATGGCTGCTTGTTTGGGGATTGTTTTGGGAATGGAGTGCCAGGTCTTTCTCCCATTTATGCAGTGGTGGGGATGAAACCCAGGACTTCAGAGAGCACAGGGCAGTACTCCAGTTTAGCTCAATTGGTAGAGCTCTCTGAGGCCCTGGGTTCGATCCCCAGCACCACAAAAACAGGAGAAGGACCTGGCAACCCACTCCCAAAACAATCCCAAACAATCAGCCACTGAAAACCCTATGAATAGCAGAGAAGCACTGACATAGTACTGGGCATGGCACAGTGTCTAGGAGTGTTTCATTCTGTTGTACACTTGGTGGCTATGAGTCGCATCCAACTCAATGGCACTTAACAACAACAAATAACAAAGTAGAAGTGTGTTTTGTATCTTCTGTTGCTCCTTCGTGCTGTCACTGGGGTTTTGCAATACAGGTGGACAAGATCAGATATAGGCATTCCTGAGTTTATGGCTGTAATATAATTAAAACCTCAACTCTCACCTGGCACTTAGGCATGTCTTCTTACTGAAGGGCTTCACAGGTCTGGCTGTTAACTGCCCAGCGCCCCCTAGTGTTCCTATGTTCCACTGCAACGGCAGTGAAAGCTGGTGTTAGTAAGGACTGGTCTGAGGATTGGGGCCATTTTCACCAGGGCCCCAAACTGAGCTACAAAGAGTCATGTGCCATGAAAATTGAGAGGATTTCCTCAGTTCCAGAAGATCTAGACTGCAAGAGGCAGCCCTTCTGATGGCATTGGACAGTGGCCAAAGGGCTGTCTCTTCCTTAGCAAGGAAAAGTTAACCAGGACATAGGCAAAATCTAGGTGCATAGGGTTTTGTATATTCACTGCCATGTCTATCTTGATATCTACATGTGTCTTTAATATCATAGATTTTCCCCACTTTGTCCTATTTCTAAGCCACAGACTGAGTTTCTTACGTCTGTTTGTTGTTGTTGTTAGATGCCGTTGAGTCGTGTCCAACTCATAGCGACCCTCATAGGGTTTTGAATGGCTGACTCTTTCAGAATTGCCTTGGGAGTGGATTGCCATGTCCTTCTCCCATTTACATCTGTTTAGATCCTGTAAATTGCTCTCCTGGGACCTCAGAGAGCTGAAATCTGCAGGCTTTGATTTGCTATTAGTTTACCAAATCAGCCAGACTGTTGGAATGTAAGCTTTGCCTCTGTGTCTCACTGTCCCTTCAAAATGAATCAGAGGCTGAAGTTCTTAGTCTTGAATGAAAGCTTTGGCTGTCCCATGACTTTTTATCATCTTGCTTATATACAAAAAGTCCCATGATCATCTGAAGTCACAAGAGGCCAGAGTTTCAGTTCAGAAGTTAAAGAGTTGACCTCCTTATGCTGACCCAAAGTCCACTTGAATTGACATTGAAACCTCCTTCCCCCTCCCCTCTGGGGGCCAGGGGTGACTACTGTGTGATCAAGGAGGGGTTCATGCTTCCACCCACCTCTCTCCCTACCTGGAATTCACACTCCTTTCCCAGCTTGCTAAGCTTGGCCTCTGACCCTGTCACTGGGTGGGGGCTGGAAAGGAAAGGAAAGCTGAGGTTAGTTTTGGTTTGGCCGGCCCCGTCCAAGATGTCACTGCCCTTTCTGGGGATGGCAGGTATTTAAAAGTTGATCCTTTCTCCTGTGGGCTGCTTTGGTCTTCATGGGAGACGCCCCTGGCACTATTAGATGTACCTCTATGATTGAAGACAATGTGTTTTCCCTGGTTGTCTCTGCTCCTCTGTGGCTTTGGCAGCCCACTGCACACACGTGATCTGTCCTGTTGCAGCAGATGAGGCTCCCCAGGCATGCGTCCTCCAGTCAACTGACCCTTATCTGTTGTTGTTAGATGCTGTCCAGTTGGGTCCAACTCATAGCGACCCTCGTAGAGTTTTCAATGGCTGGTTGTTTTGGGATTGCTTCAGGAGTTGGCTGCTGTATCCTTCTCCCATTTTTGTTGCCCTAGGGATTGAACCCAGGGTGTCAGGGAGCATAGGGCAGTACTCTACCAACTGAGCTAAACCCCAGCCCCTGGCCCTCATCTGGCCCATGGAAAAGACTTCCATGTTCTTGACCAAAATCAACTCTGGAAGTCTACAGCCATTTGAAGCAGTGGCAATTCCCCTCCACCCCACCCTGAAGGTAGTTGCCTGACTGGTCCTTTATCTCCAAGTCTCCTGAGTATGAGTCAGACTTGGTGCCTCTTCAACCTTAGTGACTCAGGTCTAGCCCTCAGGTGGTCTTGTTGGCATGACTGTCATCAGGCTTGAGGTGGGAAGCAAATACGCCCTGGGCTTTCCTCTCTTCTTGTGCTGAGTCAGTAGTACTCTGCATATCAGGAGCCACTGAAGAACAATTCCCTTTCAAACACTTTCCTAACTTCATCATCCAATCCCTTTGTCCTGGATATAGGTTGGGTTCTCGAGTCGTCAAACCTGTCTTTATGATTCCCAGGTAAATTTCTGTATAATCTACTTTGAGATATTGGGGCCTGGTGCTGCCATTAAAAATTCCAAATGGCTATCTGAGCATGTACTACTAGTATTTTGCCTTAAGGAGCAGCTTTGGGCTCATGCACAATGTAACTCCATTTTGTTTGTTAGGGATGGCATCCAGGGACAAGACAGTACTAACCTGAGGATTTAACCAACTTGTCCACATGCCACACACCCCAAGTTTTCTTACAATCAGGTCTGTATCATCATGGCTGTGCATACAGAGACCCCTGGCTTTTGGGCCATGGATTATCAGGGATCAGGAAACTTCTTCTATAGAAGAGAAGAAAGTAAATATTTTAAATTCATGGGCCATCCAAACTTATGGCAATTACTCTTCCTGGTCACATGAAAACAGCCATAGATGAATTGTAAGTCAAAGAAAATGGTTGTTCTCCAATGATGCTTTTTAACAAAACAGGCCACTGTCTAGGTCTGGCCTGCAGGTCATAGGCCAAACCCTAGATTGGATGGCAAGGAGAAGAGAGACGGTGACCCTGGTGTACCTGGGGGCTTCCCTGGGCACAGATGCTCAAAAACTGCAGTAAAGTTTTTGACAGCCCACAGTCTATAAAGGACCGGAAGCAGTTCTGTGCAGATGGGAAGACTGGCATTTTGGCTCTGGAATTTAGAGAGCACCTCAGGAGCTCAACTGGAAAAGGGCTCATCTTTGGAGACAGTAGATCATGACAGTCAATGGAAAGGAGGTGGAACAAGAAAGCTAGGGAAGTCCACATCGAGGCATGTGCAAGGCCACTGTTGTCCGGGGTCACTGGACATTGCCCACAGCAGGCCTCCACTATGCACTTGTGGGCCTCTGTGCCTTGCAGCCAACTGACCCGTCCTCCTGGGCACCTCTCTCACCTTCACCTTCTACCTGATGGCAGAACTGTTCACAGCACAGCTCCCACAGGTGGCAAGTGTTTCAGCCCTCAGGCCTTACTTGTGCATCCTCCACTCGCCACCCTCCACTGTGCAGTGCCTGCAAATTGCCACCTAGGGAGGTTTCCCTGAAGCTGGGAGGGCCTCCCTGCCTGAGCCGTGAAGGCTTTGAGTGCTGGGAATGAACATCTTCCAGGAGCAGCCCTCAGCCAATGACTGAGGAAAGTGGAGTGTAAACACCTTGATTCCCTCGGCCCTGGAGTGGAGAAACCAAGTGTGTGCTATGCTGTTTCCCAGGGTTTTCTAGGTCGTTTAGCCCTGACACCCCTCTCCTTGGCCCCAAGCTGCTCTTTGTTGGAATCTTTCCCCTGCCTTTGCCTGTAGGAGGGGAACTTTGCTGCTGTTTGCAAATAAATGTTTTCCTCTTATTCAGAGTCTGTGACTTGGGGACCCTCACGAAAGAGAACGTCACTTTCTCTGTGACCTTTCTCCAATGTCTCCATACTGCTTTCTGTGCCAAGGTCTTCTGGACACCTTTGTTGTTTTCTGTTGTTAGGTGCCATCGAGTCAGGTCTGACTCACAGGTACAATGAAACAAAATACTACCCAGCATTGTGCCATGTACACGATCATTTTATGTTTGAGCCCATTGTTGCAGACACTGTGTTTCTTCTCATTTTGAGTTGTGCCACATCAGCAAAAGGTGGTCCTAGGAATTTTACTCCATTCTCATCATGAAGGTTGACTCTACTTTGAGGAGGCAACTATTCCTGAGGCATTTCTTGAATGCCTTCCAGCCTAGGGGGCTCATTTTCTGCCACTACAGTTGACAGTGCTTCTCTGCTATTCGTAGGGTTTTATCACCCTGGTGTATGATCTTGTCTGATCTTGGAATCTAAGCAGGATCAGGCTTAGTTACTCCTTGGATGGGTGAATGCCTGGGAATATTGGGTGCTGTAGGCTTGGGAGAAGGACCTGACAGCCCACTTCTGAAACAATCAGCCATTGAAAACCTTATCAGTAGCAGGGAAGCACTAACAATAGTGCCGGGCATGGCAATGTTGGGAATGGTTCATTCTGTTGTACATAGGGTCGCTATGACTATCACCTAACAACAACAACAACAACAACAACAATTGTTTTAGGAGTGGGCTGCCAGGTCCTTCTCCCTAGTCTGTCTTAGCCTGGAAGCTCAGCTGAAACCTGTCCACCATGGGTGGCCCTGCTGGTATCTGAGATACTAGTGGCATAGCTTTCAGCATCACAGCAACATGCAAGCCCCCACCTGGAGGCCCAGCATGTTTCATTACTGTCCTGAGTCAGACAGACTCTTCCACGTGCAGTGAGGGGAATTTCTAGAAATAGATTTTCTTTGGCTTCCACTCACTGTCTTTTCTTTACTTGCTCACTCAGTGTGGAAGTTAGGTGGATGCCCACTATAGCAGCTTCACACACACAGGTAGAAGTGTGAAGAGGCAGGTGTTTGAAGGGAGCAGAGCTATACCCCTAATCACATAGAGTAGTCCCTGGCAACATGGGTCTGTTTAAGTCCAAAGTCCTTTAAGTTGAATAAAATTGTACAATTCAGTTCCTCAGACACACAATCCAGATTTCAAATGGTTAAAAGCTACCTGTGGCTTGTGGGGACCGAACTGGACAATACATATACAAAACATCTCTATTATCATAGATAGTTCTATTGGGCAGAGCTGGGCTAGGCAGGAAAATGGCTTGTGCTGAGTTCATGAGTTGGTTATATGCAGCTTTATGTGGATCTCAAAGGGAAGAATAAATAAACACCCATGCCCAGCACTTGGGGTAGCTAAGGGCAGATTCTATTTCACAATGAAGAGAGAACAAGTGATGTATAGTTAAGTTTCCAGCTGGTATTTTATTTACATTTTGGCTGAAACAAAGAGAGGTGGGGGGGGGAGAGAGAGAGAGAGAGAGAGAGAGAGAGAGAGAGAGAGAGAGAGAGAGAGAGAGAGACTATTTTCAAAGTTTCCTTGCTAAATTGAGACTTGCATTGCTGGGTTTAGTGTTCCAGAGTTTGTTCACATCTGTGTCAACTATGTTGCGTCTTCAGGGAGGCAAGATGGTAAGAAAAATCAAGGTCACTCACCAGAGGCTGGGGGTGGATGGAAGAATGAATGGATGGCTGAGAATAGGCCATTCTTTCTCCAAGCGTTTGACTGGGAAGTCAGAAACATTCTCTGGCCTTCCTGTGGAAGTTTCTCTCGTTCTATTTGACATTGGGCATTGGAAATTCCTTCATAAGACATGGCTTTGAACTCTGGGGGTAGAGGACAGTTCAATATGATGGGGCACTGCCTAAGGAGGGGCCATGGGGGACCCAATTTCATATCCTTGGGAAAGAACATAGTGTGTGCATGGCAGATGTTCACAGAATGAATAGACAATAAGCAAACAGCTGGACAAATGAGCATATGATGCCCCACTGGGCCTCCATCAACAACAGGTACCATTTCTGGCCCCATGGCTGATGGGAGAGGAGTGGCCCTCCGTCCTCCTTTTCTACAATTTATTTTGTAGACGTTGAGCCCACTCCTAATATTTTAGCAACATCAGAGTCTATTTGGGATACAGGGGGCTTGGAAATGGTCTAATCCAAATTCTTTATTGGATAGATGAGGAAATTGGGGCAAAAAGAAGTCAAATAATTTGTGCCAGGTCCAAGATTTAATTCATGGCAAGAAGCTTCTAATGTCCTGTGGCTGCTGGGATGGACAATTGTGTCTGAGCATCTGAAGAGTAGCATAGACTTTTATCTTTTAATATCGTTCTAAGGTTTTATTTATTGTTTTGAATAAGTTACATGTTTCCAGTCTGCCCTCCTGTTTTTGTTTTTTGTTTTTTGTTTTTTTTTCCTCCTTGGATCATAGCTCAAACAAGTCTTATTTATCTTTGTGCTTTCCACAGCTTCTAGCATAGGGTATTAAATACAAGCACTCAAGAAAAGCTCAACTGAATAAAACCACTGGGCTAGAAATTCTTGCTACGCCAACTGGTTTTGGCTGGACTGACATTGTTTATAAGCTGCTTAGGATGGGCTGTCTGTATTAGCCTCTGACAACTGTGAAATCCTGTTTCAAGGATTAGTATAGAAGGTCTATGAGCACTTTTGCTGGCACAGTTGTTCAAAAACCATCGTCCAGGGGCACGCAGCAGTGGCATCCCCTGGGAACTTGCTGCTGATGCAAAATCTCCAGTCTGCCGCAGGACCTGCTGACTCAGAAACTCTGCGGTGGGGCTCACGCGCCTCTGCTTTCATATGCCCCCCAGCTGCTTGGGATGGCAAATTTGACAGCCACTGAGCTAGAGCTGCAGAGAGTCCTTTTGAGTCCAACAACCCTGTTTTGCACACTTGGGCATCCATGGACAGGAGGGCCCTGGCCTACTGTGCAGTATGAGATAGGCATTGAAGAGGAAACTACCCATTTTCCAGGGCTCTGTGAGTCACGCATGAGAATTCTGGTCCTTCAGTGTGAATAGGAAATCAATCAATGGGTAGGAATAGTTAGAACAGATATGGCAACCCATTATGTTGTAAGAATATTTATCTGTATACCAAAAAAAAAAAAAAAAAAAAAAAAAAAAAAAAAAAAAAAAAAAAAAAAAAAAAAAAAAAAAAAAAAAAAAAAAAAAAAAAAAAAAAAAGCAAGCAAGCAAGCAAGTTTTTCATCAAGCAAAGAAAGAGCCAGACACATTAGGAAGTAAAATAATTTGCAAGGCATTTTGTGAAATATTTCACTTACGTCAATAGCTGGCTGAAGTTAAGGTTTAAAATGTAAAAGGTTTAAGTGAATGTGAGCAATGTACAGTGAAATGCCTGTATGAAAATGACATAATGAGACCCATTAAGTTGTCCATTAAAAACGATCAGTAAAAATTTAAAACATACACATAAAGTTCTACCTGTTTGTGGCTGCATATAGATAGTAACTCTGATATCTAGGTGAATGAAAATTAACTTTTCAGAGAAGCAAAGCTGTGTTTTTCATAATCGATGATGGATAAACTGTCAATCCCTTGGCCTCTGGTAATAACCCTGGGGTACATGCATATACTGCCATCATTATTTGGGTTTTAAGGGGTTTGAGAGCTCCAGTGTTGCACCGGAAGTTCAAAGGACTGGCTTAGAGGTCAACGTGATTGACTCAAGGTGTGTGCTTTGGCTGTCCAGCCCATCTTCCTTGGGCAATTTTCTGCACCAGATCTAAAATACCACGGACAGCTCCAGATCCCCTGAGGACGGGGAGATGGAGCTCGTTCTTTCCAGCTTCTCCCCAGGAAGGAATGGGATGTATTTGCCCAGGTCGATGGCCAAGTGCCTGCGGAAAAAGTGGCCCAGGTATTTCTGGAACCTCTCACCGACGAAGGCGTAGATGACCGGGTTGACACAGCAGTGGGTGTAGGCGATCACCTCGGTCACCTGCGTGGCCAGATTCAGCTGTTTGTTCTGCTCACAGGTGTTTTCCAAGAAGTTGATTTGAAAGGTAGAGAGAAGGAGAACCAGGTTGTAAGGGGTCCAAAACAAGAAAAAGACCACCATGATGACGAAAATGAGCCAGATGGCCTTGTTCTTTTTTCTGTTGGGGCATCTCAGCAGTGTTTTAATTATTCCTGAGTAGCAGAAGCCCATGATGAGGAGCGGGAGAATGAGACTGAGTATATTCATTCTCAGAGTGTGGAAATGCTTCCAACTCTCTTCTTCACCCTCTGGGTAAAGAGGAGTGCAGACGTACTCTCCAAAGAACTCCTGGGACTCATGGAAGATAAATTCCGGAAAGGCTGCCAGCCCTGCCAGGGCCCATGTGATAACGCTGGTAACAACACCAAAAGTCACAGTTCGGGCTCGAAGGGCAAACACAGCATGGACAATGGCCAGGTACCTGTCAATTGTTAGCAGGACGATGAAAAAGATCTCGCTGTATAAGCCCAGGTAATAAAACCCAGACAGGAACTGACACAAGAATTGGCCGAAAACCCACTCGTGCCACCTAACATAGTGAATCCAGAATGGAAGTGTGAAGAGAAAAAGCAAGTCAGAGATTGCCAAGTTGAGCAGGTAGATGTTGGTCATGATCCTGAGCCTCCTGTATTTTATGAGGATCATTATGACTGCTGCATTGCCCAGGAGGCCAATGATAAACACCAGGGAAAACAGTGGGGGCAGGAACTTGGCCCCCAGCTTCTTGAGGTCAACTTTTTCACAGGGCTGTGGCCACTCATAATCATAGGTCGTGGTCTCAAAGGACTCTACCAAAGTCTGATTTTCATCTATATAGATCATCATTCTGCTCGTCCCTGTGATAGAAGAAGAAAACCCCACAATTAAGCATGATCACCAGTTGATTATTTCTTTATCAAACAAAGATGTGGTGAGCAGCCTGTATATTTTAGGGATGCTGTAGCATACTTTTCAAAAAGAGATATCAGAAAGGCTATGAATGAGAGGCAGGAAGGAAGATCTGATGTTCTGAGCATCAGCATGACCCACGATCGAAAAAGAAACAGAAATGTGGTTGGTGACAAAGAGTGGGGACGTTGATTTCCGAAGGCATTTGTAAGGAGGAAATTCAAAGATGTGAGTTGAAGTAGGAAAAGTGCCACATAAAAATATAAAAATTATGCCGGGTGTGGTGGCATATACCTGTAATCCCAGCGACTCAGGAGGTGGAGGTAGGAGGATCTCAAGTTCAAGACCAGAGATAGTCTGTGTAACTTAGCAAGACCTTGTCTCAAAAAGGTAAAAAAATGGGCTGGGGGTGAAGCTCAGTGGTCCAACACTTGCAGAGCATGCAAGCATGAGGCCCTGGGTACAACCCCCAGTACAGAAAAAAAAATATATATATATATATACATATATATAAATTATTATTACTGTGTGTTTTAAGGAACATTGCATTTTATGTTTTATAGTTTATAAATGACTTTCAAAATCACTACTTTCATATTTAAAGAAAATGGTTATGATAATGGTAGTGATTAATATTACTATAACAAATAACTAGCTGGTCATAGGGGTTGTTGTTGTTAGGTGCTGTCGAGTCAGGTCCAACTCATAATGACCCTCAGTATGACAGGATGAAACACCCCCTGACAGTGTGCCGTACTTGGCACTATTGTCAGTGCTTGCCTGCTATTCATAGGATTTTCAATGGTGGATTGTTTCAGGAGTGGGTTACCAGGTCCTTTTCTCTAGCCTGCAGCACCTGGTATTCCCAGGTGGTCTCCCATCCAAGGACTAACCAAGTTGACCCGGCTTAGCTTCCAAGACCAAGGGAGATCAGATGCCAGGGGGCTATGGCTGCAGACAGGGTTGTAGGGGTACATTCCTGTAATCCCAGCACTTAGAAGGCTGAGGCAGGAGGATCTTGAGTTCAAGGCCAGCTTGGGTTAGATGGTGAGACCCTGTCTTAAAAAAACAAAACCAACCAGCCAACCAACCAACCAAACAATGCCCAAAAGAAAACTGAAGTGCACTCAGGAACAGATCTTGCTTAGTAAAGATGAGTCCAAGGAGCCAGATGATCACCCTGGAGAAAGAGAGTTTAGGGAGGAGAAAGAGCTATGTAGATGTGAATCAGAAGTAGAAGTGATTCCCACGGGTGACCCCAGAACTTGCAGAAGGTAGCTGTTGTTGTTGTTAGGTGCTGTCGAGTAGGCATCCGACTTATAGCGACCCTACATACAACAGGCAAAACACTACTGTCAGTGCTTCTCTGCTATTCATAGGGTTTTCAATGGTGGATTGATTTTTGGGAGTGGATTGCTGGGTCTGTCTCCCAAGCCTACAGCACTTGGTATTCCCAGGCATTCTTCCATCCAAGTACTAACCAGGCCCGACCCTGCTTAGCTTCTGAGATCTGATGGGATGGGATGCCACAGGGCTATGGCTGCAGGCAGAAGGTAGCTCAGAAAATGCTAATTCAACTACCACACACACACACACACACACACACACACACACACACACACAAATGTAAGTGGGTTTATCTAACAATGGAGTGGGTACCTTGTGAAGCCCTGAGTGACCTGCAATTGGAGTAGTCCATGCGGTAGCTGGGTGACCACCTGTCAGGGACATGGTGGAGGGATACCTGAAGGAGAGGAAGGTTGACTACAGCAGCGCTACTCAACTGTAGTTGCAAAGGGGAATCACTGGGGACCTCCTGGAAATCCCAGTGCCCAGGTGACACCCCTGAACAATCAAATAAGTATGTCTGGAGATGAGACCCAGCCCCCAGTGATTCTTAAATCTCACCTGCTGATTGCCAGGTGCAGCTAAGGCTGAAAACTCCTGGACCAGGTGATGTAAAGTGCCTCCTAAATTTTATGAATCTTTTTTTCCATTCCTAAGGCACATAACCCTCCAGCCTCTTTAAGTATAACAAAAAGAAACAGGAAATCTTAGTGGTAGAATGCCTGCAGCTATAGCCCTGTGGCATCCGATCCTGTCAGATCTCGGAAGCTAAGCAGGTTTGGGCCTGGTTAGTACTTGGATGGGAGACCGCCTGGGAACACCAGAAGCTGTAGGCTGGGAGAAGGACCTGGCAACCCCCTCCCAAAAATCAATCTGCCATTGAAAACCCTATGCACAGCAGAGAAGCACTGACAATAGTGTTTCCCCTGTTGTACAGAGGGTCGCTATGAGTTGGATACTGACTCGACGGCACCTAACAACAACAACAACAACAGTGGTAGAATGAAGAACAACCTTAGTTACAACCTCTTTAGAAGCCAACATGACAACATGGCAACCACTAGAGCCAGTTTAATATTGGGCTATTGAAAAATCACCCAGAACAGTGGAAATCTAGCCATGGATTCTTTGTCTGCCCACTCTGCCATCCTTTCATTTATTCATGCAGTTGCCTATCTATACAGCTACCCACCTTGCTTCCCACATACCTAATTAAACCAGTCTCCTCTGGCTCTCCTTCATTTTTACCTTCAGAGAATCTAAAGTAGCTAGAAAAAACCAATTGCCTAGTGCAGCCAGCTCCAATGGAACTTTCCTGGAGTGAAGAAAGGCAACCACTAGCCACCTAGATGTTGCGCACTTAAAATATGGCTAATGCAATTGAGGAACTAGACTTATTTTATTTAAAAAAACTTGAACAGTCATATGTGGCTGCCATATTGGACAGTGAAGACCTAGCGCCCAGCACAAGGCATAAGAAGTAGCAGCTGCTCCAAAATTATTCTTTACCAGATTAAAAGATGGAGGAGAATAAGGTTCACTCTGCTCTACATTGTTCAGACTTCACATCTGAAATACTGTATTCTCTTCTGGGCACCAAATTTTAAGAGGATTAATCTTAACCTGGAGTATAGAACAGAGTAGGGTGATAAAGATCCAGAAACATCAGTCATATTTGTTAGAACTTGGAGTGTTTGTATGAAAAATAAAAGTCATGCCGGGTGTGGTGGCGCATGCCTGTAATCCCAGCAGCTTGGGAGGCAGAGGCAGGAGGATTGCAAGTTTGAGACCAGGGGCAGTCTGTGTAATTTAGCAAGACCCTGTCTCAAAAAGTAAAATAAAATGGGCTGGGGGTGCAGCTCAGTGGTCCAGCACTTGCAGAACATGCAAGCATGAGGCCCTGGGTTCAAC